>JADGKE010000058.1:0-14658 GCA_026954515.1 Cladochytrium tenue
TGCATGTTGCCGACCTGCTGACCTACAGCCATGACAACAAACGCGCGGCGCGTCGTGGCTTGTGCACACACGTCCACCCCGCCGCCGGTGTCCGTCCCTTTCTTCTCTGTCTTAGCCCTACCCTGCGCCTCCACGGTGACCCCGTGTGCTGTGCCGATTTATGCAAAGCCCAGCCAGCTTGTCCTCGACATCTGCGGGGTGACGCCGCCCGGTAACCTGTTGTCAGGAAGCCGTCATGATTCAACCGCCGGGTCCCTCCCTTCTTCCTCCATACCCCCTCCTTTCATCTGTTTCCGCCTTCCTCCATGCTCTTGATTTCAATCAGCCTACTTCAACAGTCGATGTACCTGCGTACTTATCATATGCTCATGGCTGTCTCAGGCGGTCAAAGCCTGTATAACTCAGGCCATCGCCTCACTTCTCATTGCTTGCCAAGTGAACCTGATGAAATGCGCCGAAAATAGTAGATAAAGAGGATCAATACATCGCTGTTCATGGACGGATTCCGCGATGCCATAGCAATGTGCATTCATCCGAGTCAAGCCAAGTATGAATGGGTTGTAACACATCTTGACGGCGACCAAGAAAAAAGTAAACAGGCGAAGCCAGAATCCACGAAATTGAAAAATATACTCCCAGACGGGGAATCGAACCCCGATCGCGGCCGTGAGAGGGCCGAATCTTAAACCATTAGACGATCTGGGATGGAGAACAGTTTAAAAAATATATTTATCAATATGAAAATTTATGCGTCAACAAGTCACTCTTCCCATTGGATCGTGACCTCATCCGGTTATCTCCAACGATCAAGAGCCTGTTCGGCCGGCTACATCGAGCTACTGTCAAGATCGAGATCTAGCTGTCGGACCGCGTCAGGACTTGTGCGCGCACGCATTCGCCGACGGCCTCAACATGATCACCGACATTGATATATCAAGCTGAGTGTCTGGAAGTGAATATACTCGAATTGTTCCTGAATCTTTGTTGTAACGGCTAAGCGCTTGGGCTTTCGCTCCTTTGGTCGCACGACTGGGAGGGCAGGTGTGGGCTTCCTGTCCATTCAGACAGTTGCCGCCCTGACCCAGCTGGCCGCAGGCACAGCAGGCGCTCACCAGAACTCCCCCTAGCGACCTCTCATAGTTGTCGATGCGGGAATTTAGAGTAGGCATAGGTCGGATCTGGCCCCGTGACGCAGTCGACTCTCCCACCGCCAGCCGCACCGACGACAACTGTCCTCATCCCGCTACAAGGTGACGTTTAGTTCAGCGATATGCTCAGCTTTACAGGAACCACCCGCTGGCGGAAGAATTTGGCGACGAAAGATGCATTCAATAACCGACAATAATCCAAGCCGCCCCTCGAATATTCGCGAAGGTCTGCCGGCATGCCTAATCGATTGCGCACGTTGAGGTTGAGACTCGATGGGTCGCACACGTAAAGACAGGCCGAGTACCAGACGTCCTCGCCGATCACCTCATCTTCTACAGCAAGGCACACGGGCTACGCGCATTAATAGGAAGGCAGAGGAGGAGAGGGAGAGGGGTGGGCGAGAGCTGAGCAGGATGGACCGACGCCTGGCTCACTCTCTATTGTTACGAAATATAAATAATCACTTATTACTACACACGATGAGCAATCACCTCTCCTTTTTCTCAGTCACCTCAACCCCCCGACTCCGCACCACCTCCGAAGTCACATTGCCCATCCAATGAATTGGCTTGTGTTACATAAATCCCTGGATGTGGCACTTGACATCGGAACCCCTGGGGCGTGCATGGGTTTCCGTGGTCTCTGCCCATCAAGCCAACAGGACGCGCATGGGCATCCGGAACTTGCCATGGTTGACAACCAGCATGTCAAAGATTATTGTGCGACCCAACTTGCAGTGTGTCGCACCACGCGCACGGAACACCCTGCCATCGCCGGCTTTTCCATCTCGCTCCAGGTTTCCAGTTTACCAGGTCGGCCTTTCGACGAACGCTTGAAGAAGCAGCAGACAGCCGGACAGACCGACTGCTTCCTTGTTCGTTGCTTGCCTGCGGGCCGCGCGCCCTGCCTGCCCGGGCCCATCCGCATGTACACACCCACAACACTCTCAGCAGTCTGTCGTTTGCTTTGTTTGACTTACGTCTGTCGGACTGTCTGCCCCCGACCTTATCTCACTCACCTTTCACCTCACTTTCCTGTGCAATATAAAACCCGCCTCTCGCCTCGCCCGAGCCGCACACAGCCCCTCCTATACCAAGGCGTCACCCCTCCTTCGACCTCTTCATTATATTCTACTTACAGCTGTTGTACGAGTCCCGTTTTTATTGCCGTTGAGTTGGCTTTCTGACCACGGCCATGGCGGACATCAAAGGTAAGCCGCACGCTCCTGATTGCTTAATGAGGTTGCTAGTAGCACCGCCCTCCCCCCAATTCCCCACCCTCCCCTACACCCACACGAGCCAATACAACATACTGCGGGCCATGTTCCGAATCGTCAAATTTAAGCATCGTTTGAATCCTCAACAGCCGAGCTGCCAAACGTCGACCCCGAAGTCGCGGCCGAAAAGGCTGAGATAGAGAAGGAGATCGCCGAACTGGGCGATGTCCCCGAGGCCGCGTACCTCGACGAGATCTACGACATCATCGACGCTGTAGTACCTCGCACTGATGACCCGACGCTACCGGCCCTCACCATCCGCGCCTGGGTCCTGGGCATATTCTTCGGATTCCTCTACGCACTCGTTAATACCCTTTTCACGTTCCGGACGATTCCATTTGTAAGCCAAATGGGACAAAAGGAGGAGGGGAGGAGAGGGGGAGGCGAGTTGCGGCTTCCATTGCAATATGCAATCGTGCTGACACATCTTCTCACCAGACCGTCAGCCCCTTTATCGCCGTGCTGTTGTCGTATCCGCTTGGTCACAGCCTGGCGCGCATCTTGCCCAAGGTCAGCGTGTTCGGCTTGTTCAGCCTGAACCCGGGGCCGTTCAATGTCAAGGAGCACGCGCTTGTCTACGTTTTCACGTCGGCGTGCACCACCCCGGCCTACGCGCTGTACAACATCATCGGCCAGCGCTACCAGCTGTACGAGGAGAACCTGTCGGTCGCCGCTTGCGTGTTCTTCGGCATCACCACTCAATGCTTCGGGTATGGTCTTGCCGGCGTCTGTCGTCGTTTCTTGGTCCGCCCCGCTGCCATGCTGTGGCCAAGCAACTTGTCGACCATTGCGCTGCTCAACTCGCTCAACAACCCGGACGTCGACCCAACTCTGCCTATGACGCGTCTGCGCTTCTTCTTCTACGTTGTGATCTCAATCTTCGTCTACGAGTGGTTCCCACAGTACATTGCGCCTATCCTGACGGCCGTCTCGCTGCTCTGCTACGGTGCCGCCTCGTCCTCTAACCCGGACGTTCTCCGCGTGCTTGGCTCCGCCACTCAAGGGGTTGGCTTCCTGTCATTTTCTTTCGACTGGTCCGCTATCGCGTACTGGAACCCTATTACTACGCCGCTGTGGGCCATCATCAACCAGTTCGTCGGGCTCTGGTTCTTCGCCTGGGTTCTCACCCCGATCTTCTGGGTCAAGAACATGTACGGAAAGGACTTCGAACTCGGGGCTCTCCCGTCCGAGGGTCCCAACGGCTCTGGCGACTTCCCGCTCGGCCATGCTATGAACACGCCAAAGCTACTCAACAAGAACGGCTCGTTTGTCAAATCGCTCTGGTTCGTCGACACAAATACCCTTACGCTCAAGGAGGAGTACTACCAGGATCAGCACCCCATCTACATCTCGACCTGGTTCGCCAACATCTACTTGGCCTCATTCATCACTTTTTCCGCGTGCCTTGTGCACGTCGGCCTGTGGTACGGCAAGGACGTGTGGCACCGTTTCCGCACCGCCATGAGCGAGCTTGACAAGCATGACCTCCACGCCAAGCTCATGGACGCATACCCGGATGTGCCTGACTGGTGGTACATCATCTTGCTGATCGCCACGCTCATCATGGGCATCGGTGTGTGCCAGTGGGGTGGCTTCCAGCTTCCGTGGTGGGGCGTGCTCCTTGGTTTCGCTCTCGCGGCCATCTCGATCCTTCCCATCGGTACCATCCAAGCTATTTCTGGCCAGCAGATTGGTCTCAACGTCATTTCCGAGTTCCTGATCGGTTTGATCCTCCCCGGTCGCATTGGCGCCGTCATGGCATTCAAGACGTTCTCGTACATGGCCATGTACCAAGGTCTGTTCTTGGTACAGGACCTAAAACTGGGCCACTACATGAAGGTACCTCCTCGGGCGATGTTCGCAGTACAGCTGTTCTCGACCATCCTTGCTGTCGTTGTCAACATCTTCACCTCGTTTATCATCTACGAGAGTTTCGGCCGCACTGAAGACCATATCATCGCAGCTGACCCAACCTCGCCGCTGGTGTGGAAGATCCAGGTTGACGCTCCCGTTGGCTGGACGGCCAACGGCTACAACGTGTTCTTGAACGCTGGCGCCATCTGGGGTGCCATCGGCCCTGCGCGCTTCTTCGGACCCGGCTCGCCATACTCCAGCACGTTGTACGGCTTCCTTATTGGTGCCGTCCTGCCGGTCTTCCCGTACCTCTTGCACAAGTGGCAGCCGCACAGCTTTTGGCACCTGGTGAACGTGCCCCTGATCACCATCATTTCACTCGACCCCGGCACGACGCTGTCCATGTTGATCACGCCGCTGCTGGTCGCCTTCGGCGTCAACTACTTTGTCAAGAAGTACCACCACGCGTGGTGGAAGAAGTACGCCTACGTCATGTCGGCCGCTCTGGACGGCGGGACGGCTATTGCGCTCACGGTCACGTTCCTGGCATTTAGCACTCGAGCAAACCCGATGTATTTCCCCAAGTGGGCACTGAACCGCAACGACGTCGAGCTGTGCGCGCCGGCGTACTACAACGACTGCAACGACAAATACAAGTACAACCCGGACTTCAACCAGACGACCGACCCGCAGTGCCAGTACTTTGGCTTAGCTTCGTGAAATTGCAAGACTCGGCGATTGCCAGCCTTTCTTTTTTTCTTTCTTGTCTGAAACTGGTCGAAACTCGTGTTTCCGCGACCCCATCTCCCCTCCCTCCTCCCATTCACACACTCCAATCATTCTCCCTAACACACGTCGTCTCCACCACGTGTGCCCACACACGCCCTTCCTTCCCTCTCCCTGCCTAGGTTTCGTCCCCACCTTGTTCGGGACACCGACGGTATGCGGAAAGAGTGGAGGTGACCGAATATAACTAACTCGCTCAATGCATTCTTATTCTTGGTGGTGGTGATGCTGGTGGTGGTAGTCGTGGAGGGGGAGAGTTAGACGGACGCTGTGTTGCTTGGTCGGGACGCAGGATTACTCCGGTGGCTCTATATGTGCGCTGAGTGAGCAGGGGATACAGTATGAAAGCAGGGAACACCAACAGACAGATTGATAACAGACACACCAGATTTTCTAAGAATGTTAGGCATGCATGGCATCATTGGCCGCTTGTGCAACCCGTGTGCAACCCATGTGGCACGACCATGCAGGGTGTGGTATATCGCGGCGTATCGTATCAGAGACAAGCTCACTCACGCAACCATTGGCACATCGACGTCGCCTCGCTTTCCTCGATCCTCGCGAACCCATGCGAACACCGATGCACACCCGCGCCTCCGTGAGGCCGCCCGCGACTGGTGCGTGGTGGTGCCTCTCTCTGAGAGGCTCGAATGAGCAATACATACGCACACACACAGACACTTCACACACACACGCACGCACGCACTCAGACGCACACACCAGCACACACCCACAGTCACTCTCACTAACTACCCAGAAGATAAGAAGCTTGGTCCCTTTCACCCTTTCACCATTCAGCACGACTCCCTGGCCGCCCTTCAGCACTCCACCCTCCCTCGTCCCGACGCCCACTGACACTACTTCCACACTCCTTGTGGAGTTAGTTCCAAGTCGTAATGGCTGACAAAGGTTGATTTGTCTTGAAAACACCCGATAAACAGAGTCTTACGCATCCTTCCACCTTTTCCCTTGACCTCGCTTTCCCAACACCTCAACAGCCGAGCTGCCGAAGGTCGACCCGGAGGTCGCGGTGGAAAAGGCCGAGTTCGAGAAAGAGGTTGCCGAGCTGGGAGACATCCCCGAGGCCGAGTACCTGGATGAGATCTACGACATCATCGACGCCGTCGTGTCGCGCACTGACGACCCCACCCTGCCGGCCCTCACCGTGCGCACATGGTCGCTATCCATCTTCTTTGGATTCCTCTATGCCCTCGTCAACACGCTCTTCACGTTCCGCACGAACTCTATTGTGAGTAATCTTCGCACCGCACCAACATTTTGGCTCGTATATTTGCTGAAACATTTCACTACGTCCGTTGCTCTCCGCTCACACACCATACAGACCATCAGCCCCTTTATTGCCGTGCTGCTGTCGTATCCGCTCGGTCACGGCCTGGCCCACATCCTCCCCAAGGTCAGCGTGTTCGGTCTGTTCAGCCTGAACCCGGGGCCGTTTAATGTCAAGGAGCACGCACTCATCTACGTGTTCGTGTCGGCATGTGCCAGCCCGGCCTACGCGCTGTATAACATCATTGGCCAGCGCTACCAGCTGTACGAGGAGAACTTGTCGGTGGCTGCATGCGTGTTCTTCGGCATCACCACCCAGTGCTTCGGGTATGGTCTTGCCGGCGTCTGTCGTCGTTTCCTGGTCCGCCCCGCTGCTATGTTGTGGCCAAGCAACTTGTCGACCATTGCGCTGCTCAACTCGCTTCACAAGCCTGACGTTGACCCGACTCTTCCCACGACGCGTCTGCGCTTCTTCTTCTACGTCGTGTTGATCGCATTCGTCTACGAGTGGTTTCCTCTGTACATTGCGCCGCTGCTGACGGCCGTCTCGCTGCTCTGCTATGGCGCCGAGTCATCATCCAACCCGGACGTGCTCCGCGTGCTCGGGTCGGCGTACCAGGGTCTGGGATTTCTGTCCTTCTCCTTTGACTGGTCGCTCGTCTCGTACTGGGCCCCGATTACCACGCCACTCTGGGCCATGATCAACCAGTTTGTCGGACTCTGGTTCTTCGCCTGGGTGCTTACGCCCATCTTCTGGGTCAAGAACATGTACGGCAAGGACTACGACCTGGGCGCGCTCCCGTCCGAGGGCCCCAACGGCACGGGCTACTTCCCGCTTGGCCACGCCATGAACACAGCGGCACTGCTGAACAAGAACGGCTCGTACGTCCGCTCGCGCTGGTTCGTCGACACAAATACCCTTACGCTCAAAGAGGATTACTACCAAGAGCAGCACCCGATCTACATCTCGACGTGGTTCGCCAACCTCTACATGGCCTCATTCATCACTTTTGCCGCGTGCCTCGTGCACGTCGGTCTCTGGTACGGCAAGGACGTGTGGCACCGCTTCCGCACGGCCATTAGCGAGCTCGACAAGCACGACATTCACGCCAAGCTCATGGACGCATACCCGGATGTGCCTGACTGGTGGTACATCATCTTGCTGATCGCCACGCTCATCATGGGCATCGGCGTGTGCCAGTGGGGCGGCTTCCAGCTTCCGTGGTGGGGCGTGCTCCTTGGCTTTGCGCTCGCGGCCATCTCGATTCTTCCCATCGGCACCATCCAGGCCATTTCTGGCCAGCAGATTGGTCTCAACGTCATTTCCGAGTTCCTGATCGGTTTAATCCTCCCCGGGCGCATCGGTGCCGTCATGGCATTCAAGACGTTCTCGTACATGGCCATGTACCAAGGCCTTTTCTTGGTCGGCGACCTCAAGCTCGGCCACTACATGAAGATCCCGCCGCGTGCCATGTTCACGGTGCAGCTGTTCTCGACCGTCCTGGCCGTTATCGTCAACATCTTCACTTCGTTCATCATCTACGAGGGCTTTGGCCGCACTGCCGACCACGTCGTCGACGGTGACGATACGTCTCCGCTTGTGTGGAAGATTCAGGTTGACCCGCCTGTTGGCTGGACTGCCAATGGCTACAACGTGTTCCTGAACGCTGGCGCTATTTGGGGTGCTATTGGCCCGGCTCGCTTCTTCGGCCCCGGCTCGCCATACTCCAGCACTCTGTACGGCTTCCTGGTCGGCGCCGTGCTTCCCGTCTTCCCGTACCTCCTGCACAAGTGGCAGCCGCACAGCTTCTGGCACCTCGTCAACATGCCACTGATCACCATCATCTCCCTCGACCCCGGCACAACTCTGTCCATGTTGATCACGCCGCTGCTGGTCGCTTTCGGTGTCAACTACGTTGTCAAGAAGTACCACCACGCGTGGTGGAAGAAGTACGCGTACGTCATGTCGGCCGGTCTGGACGGCGGGACGGCCATTGCCCTCACAGTCACGTTCTTGGCCTTCAGCGTGCAGGCTGACACGACGTACTTCCCCAAGTGGGCGCTGAACCGCTATGACGTCGAGCTGTGTGCGCCTGCTTACTACAACGACTGCAACGACAAATACAAGTACGACCCGGACTTCAACCAGACGACCGACCCTCAGTGCCAGTACTTCGGTTATGCTTCTTGAAGTTCTTGTGAAGTGTCGAGAATCTCATGCTGTTGACACCCATCCAACCCCTCCTCCCTCCTCCCGTCCTCATTCTTCACAGCTACCTTTGACCTCCTCCACGTATGCCACTCACAGTTGAATGTGTTTTCATAGCTCATCTGAAACTCACCTGCCTCCGGAGACCTCCCCCTGGAGCTCTTTTGACACTTTCGTGCTTTTTTTTATCTCACTGGGATTATGTCCCTCTTCTGTTGAGGACACTCGTCTGATAAAATGCGCCCCAATCGTGTCGACCACAGCTGCCATCTTTTTTTTTCTGTGCTATTGATCGGATGCGTCACAGTGGTGTTCTGCGCTTTAGGTTTAGCGGATTTCTAAGGTTTTGATGCATCATAGACGTATGCGGTTGTGAAGGAGAGGAGGCGGCGTCGAGTTTCGCTTTCTTATCGGTTTCTGGATCGTTGGGGGGGGCCACAACCATCCCGGGTAAAAATCGAGCTACGCTGTACGCCGGGGGGGTTGGACTCATATGAAGCACGACGAGAATGTCTTGCATCGCTCTATCCGTCGGTACCACGTGCTATGTCCCAAGGTTTTGCGTGCTGTCACTTGCGGTACAGGAGACAACTACCTCAGTCTTTTTTTCCCCACGGTGACGACACCCTAATCGCAGGGCAAGCTGTGCGCCATACCTGCCTGGAAGCACTGTCGGAGTTGACCAAATGAATGATAGTCTTCGTTGTACCGGAGGAAGGAATGTGGCCCGAAGACATCCTTCTGAATCCGTCACGTACAGTGGGGCGGTCAACCAAGTTGCGATAAATATTGGTTTCCGCACGGAAGGCTTGCTCCTAGTGTGCTGGACAAGCAGTGGGGATCTTCGAGCCCTGCATACGCACCGAATCACACTACATACAACCGGCAACAGTCTTCATTCATACCTTATTCGTGTGTTCGGACACCGATGTGACTGTTTTGTTAAATGATGGAAAACGCAGCACAAATATCCGTGGAGACCAAAGTTTCAGGAGTCAACCAAAAGGGAGAGGGGCTTTCGCAGCGAATTCGTCAAACAAGCGAGAGAAAAAAAAGTATCAGGAAGAAGTAGATCAAGACAAGTACATGCACACGGTCAAGGGATTAGAAAGATGGTGCAGGATGTGAAACGTCCAGTGAAAAAAAACAACAGATTGCAGCCTCGCGGCCTCCGGCCCGAGCCGCTCACTCAGCATCAGGCTTCTCGTCATACTCCTCATCAAACTCGCCCTCGTCCTCGGCGGTGGCGTCCTGGTACTGCTGGTACTCGGACACCAGGTCGTTCATGTTGGACTCGGCCTCGGTAAACTCCATCTCGTCCATGCCCTCGCCCGTGTACCAGTGCAGGAAGGCCTTGCGGCGGAACATGGACGTGAACTGCTCCGAGATGCGCTTGAACAGCTCCTGGATGGCCGTCGAGTTGCCCACAAACGTCACGGCCATCTTCAGGCCCTTGGGCGGGATGTCGCACACGGCCGTCTTGACGTTGTTGGGGATCCACTCGACAAAGTACGACGAGTTCTTGTTCTGCACGTTCAGCATCTGCTCCTCCACCTCCTTGGTCGACATGCGGCCGCGGAAAATGGCCGCCGCTGTCAGGTACCGCCCGTGCCGCGGGTCCGACGCCGCCATCATGTTGCGTGCGTCAAACATCTGCTGCGTCAGCTCCGGCACCGACAGCGCGCGGAACTGCTGCGACCCGACCGACGTCAGCGGTGCGAAGCCGACCATGAAGAAGTGCAGACGCGGGAACGGCACCAGGTTGACGGCGAGCTTGCGCAGGTCCGAGTTGAGCTGGCCGGGGAAGCGCAGCGAGGTGGTGACGCCAGACATGACCAGCGACACCAGGTGGTTCAGGTCGCCGAAGCTCGGGTTGGTCAGCTTGAGCGTGCGGAAGCAGATGTCGTACAGCGCCTCGTTGTCGATGCAGAACGTCTCGTCAGAGTTCTCGACCAGCTGGTGGACCGAAAGCGTGGCGTTGTACGGCTCGACTACCGTGTCGGACACCTTTGGTGACGGCACGACGGAAAAGGTGCACATCATCCTATCCGGATATTCCTCCCTGATTTTAGAGAGAAGCAGTGTGCCCATGCCCGAGCCGGTGCCGCCGCCGAGCGAGTGCGCGATCTGGAAGCCCTGCAGGCAGTCGGTCGACTCGGCCTCCTTCCGCACCACGTCCAGGACCGAGTCGACCAGCTCGGCGCCCTCGGTGTAGTGGCCCTTGGCCCAGTTGTTGCCGGCGCCGGACTGCCCAAACACAAAGTTGTCGGGCCGGAAGAGTGTGCCCACCGGGCCGGCGCGCGCAGAGTCCATCGTGCCGGGCTCGAGATCCACCAGCACGGCGCGAGGCACGTACTTGCCGCTGGTGGCCTCGTTGTAGTAGACGTTGATGCGCTCGAGCTGGATGTCGGCGTCGCCGTGGTACGCTCCCGTTGCATCAATGCCATGCTGCGTTCAGTCATCGGAGAGTTAGAATGTATAAAAACATACAAAGAAGGTCCAAGCATGAAACGAGCATGAAGCCTACCTCGTCGGAGATGACCTCCCAGAACTTTGCGCCGATCTAGTGATCGCCAAGGTGCGAGCCGGGGAAGTGAGAGGGAGGGGTAGCGTGTGTAAGGAGAGAGGTTTAGAAGGAGAAAGAGCTTCGAATAACAAATAGGCGTTCCTGACCTGGTTGCCGCACTGGCCAACCTGGACGTGAACGATTTCCCTCATTGTTGATTAAAGCTGCGGAGAAAGGAACCACAGGAATGGTTAGTCAGGAGCAAGTGTCGTCCAGCCGCGCAGGTATAAGTAAGCAGGATGGACAAGGACGGAGCTAGACCGGGGATGGGAAGATAAGCGAGTTTGGGGAAGTACAACACAATAGGAACTGCAAAGCAGCGAACAGTCGGATGGTCGGTAAGGGATGAGGAGTTTACCTAACGTGCGAGCGATCTTGCGGGACAGGAGGCGCTCGGGAGGGAGGGATGCGTGGTGTGTTGTGGTGCTTTCTATTTTTTTTTTAAGAAGCTGGCGTGGTGGGACCAGCACCTATTGTTCGCCGCCAGTCTCCTCCCTCCTACACAATTAATGTGGCAGCTGCAGACTGCCAGACTGACAGATAGCATCGCTTTGCGTACTTTCCTAGCTCTCTGTCTCCTGCGCCTGCTCGAACGCCTCCGTCTGTGGGGAGTGCTTTGCTCCCAGTTGTGTCCAGACCTGCGGACCTGCCGAGTCGCCGCCCAATGATTGGTCAGAGTGGTTATCGTATCATACCAGTTGGCTGTCGTTACCTGAATCAAGCGTATGTGCAAACTCAGCTCCAGCCATGTAATAGTTCAACTGAGCACCAGCGCTGCCTGCCAGTATTTGTCCTGCCTGACTTCCAGGAACACTGGGACACTCCAGCAACATCAGCCAAGCAATGGAATATTCTGTCAATTTTCGGCCATTCCAGACCTCACGCCGGCGCTTTGCTGTCCACAAAGTGTCGGCACAACTAGAACTGCAATGGACCATTGGGTGCGTCTCAAGGAAACTTGTAAATTATATTCTACCTTATGTCGATGTTTGGATGCCGCTCTGGTTTTCCTGTTATCAGGCCCAATAGAGATGTCAGCATGAGCAAGCTGCTAATATTGATTTCCCTCGACAAACGCTGGAACAAACTTTGGCGTCTTGAATAGCATGATCCAAACTAAGTAAAAGATATCATTCTGGAGTACAGATTATACTCGGTGCTCATGCAATAGCCGCTGTTTCTTATCGATAACAGACCATTCTTCAACTTTGTCCAATTTGTTCCCTGTTGACCTACAACGTAAAATTCCCACGTTTGGATTCTGTAGGAACTGGAGAATTAATTGCCAGGAATTACTTGTTGCTATCCTCGTCGTATTTTGGTGTTCCCCTTGGATCACCAAGCGTCGCCTCACTCAGAATCCTAGATACATTTGAATGCGAAAGAATGCAACGAGTAATCAAAGCCTTCTGGTCAAGTGATCAAGAATAAGCAGCCACAAACGATGACGCCCACCGCTGAGCCACAGGTGGCGATGCACCATGCCAAAACTTGCCCTCGGCTCGGCGTGCCACACTTAACCGGCGCCGTTCCGCGTGCCTTTAACAGTTCTCGATCTCACCCGCCGTCGCACCCGTCCCCTTGCCGCCACTCCTCCTCCTTTGCCATCGCTGCGACACCGCCATCATGTCGCCGTCCTCCTCCTTGTCCCCCCCTTCAGACTTAGCAGAGCACCAAGCGCCTGATGGTAGCCCTATTGCAACTGTTGCTGCCGCTGCTCCAACCGCGCAACTCCCGGCCAAGCCGCCATCGCCTCCACCCCCTCAACGGCGCGATCCACCCGTGTGTCGCTATTACGCCGCCTCTCCTGCGGGTTGTCGAGCTGGCGACGCATGCCGCTTTCGCCACCTTCCCCCGCCACCGGGACCCACGGAGCCGCAAGTCTCCTCCAAATCCCGCGGCCCAGATCACCCTCGAGCAACAGGCGACTCCGCAGAAACCACACATGTCCGCACAACTCTTGTTGATCAGCGCCCCACGCCCGAATGCCGCTACTTCGCAAGCGCGGTGGGCTGTCGCAACGGCAGCCGCTGCCGCTTTGTCCATGCGCGTCCAGAAGCGTCCCTCGAAACCGTGGTGGGGGGCACCAGCGTCGATGAGCTCCGCGAATCCACTACTGTTAACCAAGATATCGGCGCGCATCCCTCCCGCGAAAGGAACAAGACTAATCCAACTGTCCCCATTGATCCTGACTACCCTCGTTACAAGCGATCAGCGGGCAAGGCAATCAGAGATGAACGTCGCTCGCGACTCCGCAGCAACGAGAATGCCCGCGTCGCAAATGAGGCGAAAATCGTCAACTCGGTCCCCTTGTCCGAACGGCGTGCTCCTCGCCGATCTGTGCAAAGGGGCGAAAAGAAGCAAAAGGACGTGAAGATTCCTCGTTACCTCCGTGACGGCTCTTCCGCAGCGCCAGCAGAAACCACCATAGACGGAGCCCAGGTGGATGCCAAGTCTGATCACGTCGCCGTATCGCTCCAGAATCAGAAGCCTGACCCACAGGTCAAACGGCCGACAGTCCGCCCTGCAGCCACCCGTCCCGCCGTCGCTCGTCCGTCTCGACCGACACCAACGAATGAACCCCCCTCCACACCCCTTGCCGACGAACTCGCCGTTCTTGAGCGTCGCTTCCGGCACTCCGGCTACACCGTCGAAGCCGATCGCCCTCACCCGACTTCCACGGAGCCGACTATAGTCGAGCTCGGGCTTGCGCCCTCGGACCCGGACTTTCCGTTCGACCTCCCCGTCCTTCGCCTGCGGCTGTTGCTTCGGACAGACGGGGAGAGCTCTGGCGGTCGCTCTGGCGTCGCGGGCCACTCTCGAATAAAGGTGCTGAACTCTGAAATTCCCGGCGAACTAGCCAGGCGGATCGAACGCGGATGGGAGCGACGCGCGGAGGCGCTCATCTCGGCGTTCGTTGCCTCCAGCACTGCTTCCCAGACCCAAGCCGCGGCAAACTCTGGGCCTTCCGTGCTTGTCGGTATGTTCAACTGGCTCGACCGGGAGCTCGAGGCGCTGCTTTCGGGCAGCCGCGAGTCCGCTGGCGCAATCACACTCGTCCGAAACGACCAAGTTTCCACAGACCCTGCGACGTCGAGATACCCAGTTTCCGCTCTGACCGATTTGGACGCGCTGGTGCCGCGCGAGCAGCTCCCAGGTGCTCCACGGGGCTTCAAGGATCGCGTTTTCTACTACGGCGTCCCGAATGACTCGCTCAATGACGGCGCTGAAAGCGATGACACTGCATCTGATTTTGATGACGGTGATGATGGCTCAATCTCGGATATCACATCTGGTATTTTCAACCCACATTCATTTAACTCCACATCACTCAGGACTAATTACGTTATCAGGATCGTCGTCCATCTCCGAACTGGGCAATCTTGGCGTGCAGGACGACAGCGGCAGCGAGCCCTCGATCGAATCGCAGTCAGAAGTTGCGGGCCCCGACACAGCCGCTCCAACAACCCCGCACCGTGGCACCCACGTCCGCCTTCCTGGAATCCTCCTCTCCCGCATCGCAATCCTGCG
>JADGKE010000059.1:0-14595 GCA_026954515.1 Cladochytrium tenue
CCCCCTCCTCTCACTTGTTAGAAAACCATATTATATAAACACTTTTATATAAATCTCCAACAAGATGTTGTCAGCAGTGACGGCACTGGGGAAAAAAAAAACACCGATCGTGGTCTCATCTTTTTTTTAGCAGCTGAATAGAAGGCTTTCGATTTATCCACAAATTTCATTAAAGCATACTTTGATATTACACTAATCGTAACGCACATGTATGTTTCATGCAGCCTGAGTTATGCCTTTCCTAGAATGAATCATTTGATGGTGTCAAGAATTGTGTCAAAGGGGTTGCTTAATAAGGCAAATACTAACGGAATAAAATCAGGCGATAGGATGATCAGAATTATAAAACAGCACATTATCTTGCATTAGATGATGCCGGGTGACTTGAAATTATGAGACTGACTTCAAACATGAATCTTAAACGTTAAAACAGTTTTCAGGCGGGAGCGAGCTTACTTACAACACAACCGTCAGAAAATGACCAAGAAAGTCGGAGGAACTGTTTGGTTGAGCTTTCATGGTGCAAAGTTCCCTGTGATTGGTGCGTCAGGAAATCAGGAAAAGAGAGAGAGACCACGTTACAGGTGGATTACATATCTTGGTTTCTTCTTTTTGGTATAAATGGGTGCTCTATTTCTTTAATAAATATCAAGAGAAGAAAATGTTAGAAGGAGAAGTTCGCATATTTCTAAAGCGCGAATTAACCAGCATTGGGCATTATAAAAAAAGCTTTGTATGCTCCTCATTCGTAGTTTTCCAACACTTCTCTCTCCGTATCTCAACGAGCATAGCAACTTTTATATCGCCATCTCTTTGGCTACTTTATGACATGTGAATGCAGCTGGAGCCTTTAGACCCCCTCCAATATGTACGGCTTGTAGCTTCCGCCGACACCCACCGTAGGAGTATTATCGGTGGCTTATCGCGAGAATCAGCTTTGGCTTACGATCTAATCACTTTAGAGAAGGGTCCATTTATTCACCTTCAAAAACGAGCTTGGAGAGATTCAAGGAAAAAAAGGAAGCAAAAGGGAGAGGTGAAAGGGTTGGAGGAAGAGGCGGGGAAGGGGGGAAGGTTTTCAAAACGATAGAAAGAAAACAGACAAAACTGGGTAGGTACCCAAGAAAAAATCAAACTCAACCGTAATACTCGTCGGAGCTCGCACCAGAGTCATCGGCATCACGTTCAGATTCATTGCCATCACGGGTCATATCCGAGGAGTTTGTCGCGAGCGAGGACATCCTTTCACGTTCCAAGGGGCTTCTCCGGTCCCCGTCCGCGGGAAGACAAAGCCTCTTCCGCACTCTCTTGGCTTCGAGCATGAAATCTTCAAGAGCTTCAGACTCCTTCGTCAGACGTTCCTGCCTCCTCTGCAGGGCCTCAACGTCCGGCAGTAGTGTCTCCAGAAGCCGCTGTCCAGAGTAGCGAGTTTTCAGCTTTTCGGCGACACGATTCTCGATCTCCCTCTCAGGATCGTCCTGGTGCCGTCTGATAAGGTAATGCTCGACACTTCGGCGGAAGCTTTGCTCCAAATGACGAACAGACGAAAAGTACAGCTGCCTGGCTATGGCGATGTCCCGAGACGGTTCTATGTCGCAGGGCAGCTGCGGCGATACCTCCTCGAGACCGCCTTCAACCAGGTCGGCTGCATTGAACGCGGTGCGCATGGTCTGGAGAAAGCCGAGGCACTCACGAACAATTCTAACCTTCTCCTTGACGTGCGAGTTTGGAGGAGTGCTGCTGCGACCACCTCGTTGGTCAAAATCGAGACCGCCACGACGAGGAGTCTCTGATTCGGTTCCGCTGCTAGCCAGGGCCGAGAGGCCATCAGTGAAAGAGTTTACCGCCAATTTTCCTGCCTCGACGATAATGCGGCCTCCGGGGATACTGTCCTCGACTGTTTCCTGGATTGCTTCGGCAAGTCCAGTCGCACCAATGACAAAGTCGTTGGCACTTTGGTCCGCCGCATTTGACGACATCCTTGGTGTCCGTCGACCAGAGGTTTGCGCCCCACCCGTAGACGAAGTCCGGAAAATTTCAGGATCGTGCAGCGTGGCATCGACTGGGCACATGCAAGCCACCATGATATCCGTCGAGACGGCGTCCAGTGGGATGTAGAAGGCTACCTTCCGACATTCCTCTTCGAACGAGCGACGTAGCGGACTGAGGCAGAGCTCGTCGAGGGCCTCCTTGTACGCGGTAGAGACGTCTTGGAGCACCTGCGACATTTCTCGACTCCCGAAAAATGACATATCGCCCCTTCGCGTGAGGTACTTGTGGACAATGTCGGTGTGCCTGGTGTAAATATTCTTGGCGCAGGCGCAGAACCACACGATGGCAGACTTGTTGTGCATGAGGCAGCGGCGCGCTAGATTCTGCACAGTGTCGTGGGCGTCGTAGTGGTCACCAGTTATGCGCCTGCCGAATGTTTCGATCTCGTCTTTGTCCGCATCCAGCCTCGTTATCCCCGCTAGCATCATATAGCTCATGCATTTCGTAATACGTCGCACTCCACCGATCGCAACTTGCCTCGTCTGAAGTGAGGCCCCGAGGCCTTGGTTGGATCCTCCGAGGTGTTCGTCGCTTTCGAGTTCCTCAGGGGACAAGTAGAACTTGTACTTGCGACCCCACTCTTCATTATCCATGACGTCTTCTTGGTACGTCTTCCCGTACTTAGAGGGAGAAAACACAGGAATGCTGCCGTCGTTGTCGTGATCATTGTAGTTATGGATTGTTACCATGTCGTCATGCGCAAGAGGCACGTCATTGACCATCAGTGTCGTTGCCAAGGGCTTTCCTGTCTGAACACTCTTCAACTGATCGACAAATTTTGTGATGTACGCTTCGAATTTCTTGGATAGCGACTCCGGGGTGGTTTCTAGCTTGGTTTCAATCATTAATAGCTCGTTTTTGCATTTGAGGTGCCGGTCCTCGATCGTTTTGAGCACAGCCGGATACGAGTCTAAAAATGCTCGAAGCCAGAGCTGGTAGATTCCCTCCTTGGCTTTATGAAGCCCGAGTACGTCGTTGTTCTTTGTGTCCCATACGGAAGATCGCCCATTTTTGCCAGGTCTTGCTTTGACGCCCTCGACCCAGCGGCTAAAGTAGTCGCTCTCGTTGGCCTCTAGAGTCTGATAAAAGTCACAGCAGCTCTCAAAGGTTGCATTTTCGCGGTCGAAGCTTCCTGGGTTCATCGTGACAAAGTAGTGGATGGGAAGTGAGCCACCGTTCTGCTTGCCTTCATGAATCGGGGCAAAGAACGCGTTGGCAGCATCGCAAGTAAGGATATTCTTGAATGCACTGTATCAGGGAGAAACGAGGGCGTTAGAAGACACGCAAACCAACTAAATATCTCCTATGCCTACCTATCGCATTTGTTGACCACCATAATGCATCGACTGGCCCAGTCAGGAGCGGTGTTACCGCTATACTCTTCCTTCGTGGCTAGATCGTTGAGCAGGGTCTTCTCCATCATCGTCTCGACGCTCTCAGTGCACTTTACAACGACGATAACATAGAACGACGGATTCCTAAGGTAGTTCGCCACGATTTTATTGATGGTGTCGGCGTGCCTGTGTCCCTCGTAGATAAGTCCGGGGAGGTCGACGATCCGAAGGTTGGGGAGGTTGGCCGCGCGTACGGTGACCCTAAGCTCGACGTCAGAAAACTGGAGCGCATGCGTCTGCTTGATGTTCCTCATATGAGTGGCGATTTCTTCGTGGGCTACGGTATCATCGACGGCGCGACCATCGATTTCGAAAAAAGGCTTCTCGGCCGCCCACTTGAGGTCGCGAATCAGCGTGTAGCGGACAGGACAGCGGTTCCCGGTGTCCCTGCAAGCCAGGCCAATGGGGCGTCCGAGGTACGTGTCGACAAGAGTAGTTATGCCTACGGACTGGATACCCGTGACAGCGATTTGGGGAAGAGGAAGCTCGACGCCATACTTGCTCGAGTACTGGTCCAGCTTGGTGAACAGTTTAAAAAGCTCCTCGTCGTCGCTCATTGTGCAGTGTTATTTCTGA
The DNA here is from genome assembly GCA_026954515.1 of Cladochytrium tenue. Lineage (NCBI taxonomy): Eukaryota > Fungi > Chytridiomycota > Chytridiomycetes > Cladochytriales > Cladochytriaceae > Cladochytrium > Cladochytrium tenue. Next base: position 4,023 of record JADGKE010000059.1, read on the forward strand.
GGACTCTTCGCGCAAATTCAACTCTCAGTCTTCGATTGGAGGGGCCACGAGAAGTTCAGTGGTCGCCTTCTTGTTATATCCGCCATCGTTGGCTGCCAGTCTGGTCGGTCGGTCGGTCGGTCGGTCGGTTGGTCGGGAAGTCGGTTGGTAGGTTAGTCGGTCGGTCCGGCAGTTTGATTCAACCGATAACAAATTGGCCTTGGCGCACATGTCACCGCTCTCCCCTTTGGCCGGAAGCAGCAACCCCAACTCCTGCACGCTGCTGGACCCACCCCGGCCTAGCTTCCAGTGATATAGATTTTTTTCGTTCCATGACCCACAAGATATGGGAGGTGAAAAAAAAACAGAAAGACTGACTGACTGAACTAGCACTGAAAAATGAAGCAGAGGCACTGAAAAATGAAGCAGAGAGCGGGTTTGACTAACAGGAAAAAATGTGGGAGAATATTCCGGGCAAATGCCAACTCAATGAGGCGAAGATGACATGCGCAGAAAACAAAACATCTCCCTTATACTGTGAGGTATTGTTCATCAGGACCCTAATCACTCTCGGATGAATTCATCAATTGGATCATAATTAAAGTGTTGGAGTAGGCGACGACAAAATGTAAAGCAGTTGTTGGTGCAAAAGCGCTGAATTTCCGCCAGGAGCTCGAACGTGAAAAGGTTAAGGTTTTCCGTAACAGGTTCAAACCTATCATACAGCGATTCTATATGGTTGTTCAAATTGGCCGGCAAAATTGGTTGATCCGCTACGACGACCATATCGCTGATCATGTCCAGCCACAGAACTTCGGGAGATTCTTCAGTAGAGGATGGATGCTGAACGTCGATCAACTTGAGAAAACGCCAATGGAAGTATTCTTCTTCGTCTGGCTTCTCCGATGCACTCTTATTTTGCTGTCCGAGTATCTCGATCGCGGATGCATGGTCGATGTTTTTGGTGGACCAGAATCGACAGCCATACCCAGAGCTCGTGTGATGTATATAGAGCCAGCCTCCTGGGATCGTGCCTCCGACGCCGTCGTCCCAAGCGAGATGGAAAAGTGTCGCAACGTGATAAGGGGGAAGGAGCTTCCCTGGTCGAGAGCTTTCTAGGTCTGTCATGACGAGGGGAAGCAAATTTTGCAGCAAAGCGCAGTTTTCTCCAAGCCACCAGACCACCAATTTGAAACCGATCACCAGCATGGGAGGTGGCCAGTGCTTCTCGAGAATAGGAAACACGACGCTCATCAGTTGAGAAAAGTCTTTGCGTGTCACCCTCGTCCCGCTGCGTTGCGCGTTAAGCCTTTCTCGTAACTCGTCGACAAGTAGTACACACGCCTTGACGAGCATCTGCAGCAGGGAGAGTTTAAATATCGCCAGTTTCCAAAACCGGTCAAGTCCACGCATGGCGTCCAGCGCATCGTAGAGAGCCCTCTTGTGTCCGAAGTTCGGACTTTCCCTCGTTAACTCGAACGCGTAGACCACAACCTGATCGACGAAGAGGTCACTGACGGTTTTTTTTTGCTCTTCTGTCACAGCTCGACCGGTCTTCACCATGACATCAAGGACACAATCAAGTGGCGAGACTGGAGCTTGTGCCTGTATCTGCCGGTGAATATCTTTGGGCTGCACAAAACGAAGGTTCATGACCGGCGCAAAAGCCTTGATAAATACTTCTGCGAAGGCACGATCCTTGGTGCGTGTCGCCATCTCTTCTGTGAACATCCAAAAAATGTCGGGGGCATACTTGCGGAGCGATTTCAAAACGATGGCCAGTAGAACGACGCCAACTTTTGCACCCTTGCGCGACTTCGGCGGTTCCGGGCCCACAACGGACTTGACGTCTGCCGACGTTTCACTCAATTCGTCATTCAAGGCGGACTTTTTCAGGTGCGTGCCATCTGCAGCCAGTGCCGACAACGACTCGCGACCCTGAGAAGAATCAGCCTGGATGGCACCATCTACCAGATGGGGAGGGGGAGGTACCCCAAACGCCTCCGCCAGGATGGTGACGTCTAGGCCGGCGGCAGCGAGAGCCTGGAAGACCGTGGGCGCCTCAGAGTCATACAGGCTGTTCAGGAGGGCAAGCCAACGGTGGCGTCTGTTGGGCGATGCCTGGTGTGACATGGCTGGATGGGGGGAAGTTGCTTCTCCGTTTTTTTTTTGTCCCACCCCAGCAAACAGCACCCCTGATTCTGGCCGCACGTAAGCCGCTCTGCTGCCCCGTGTTCCTGCGTCGTCCCACCCCATCCAATCTCGTTCGCCCGAGCCCGTTCCGTCCGGTGTTCTGTCGAAGGATCCTTCCAGCGAGCGACTACGCCCCACAACCAACCCCTGCCTTGGTTCTGGCCCCGCTCTCGGCCCAACGTCGGCTCCGCCTGAACGTCGCCGCCGCGATGAGTGCAACAGCAACCGTGTCGCTCTCCTTCAACAATAAAGAGGCTGCCTGGATTGCATCGGGGGAATCTGGAGAGAAACGATGGTTCTACGTGAACAACCCGGACAAGATTGCCATTGTGGTGTGCCGAAATATACCTCCCGGCATGCGCATCGTCGCGGATCTCGTGCGGAATGTCGGTATTCCATCCGGCAGAGCACAAAGTGACGACGATGTCATAAACGGCATTGAGGTTCAGAGTACTTTCATCAGTGGATCCGAGGACAACGTTCTCAAGCTCCGACGAGACGGTCGAGTTTACTCGCCGACATTAAGCACAAGAACCCAGCAGTGGGTATTCTACCCGTTCCAGATCCGACTTGCTGTTTTGAAAAAGAGATCCGATTCGGAGGATTACGCCTTGGTTGAAGCTGTGCTTTCTCGCTTCTTCTTCATGTCGTCCACGAGGTCTGCGGCTCACCCCGAAGATATTGATTGGATATCACTGAGCGATTGTGAACGACGCTTCGCGGGAATATTCCGGCCCGCGAGCAGTTTTAATCAGGCTAGCAGTATCCGCATGGAATATCCGGGTCCCGGCATGCGATATCACCTGACGTTTGCGGAATCTGTCGTACGTAATGTACACCAAGATATAACCGTTGATGCAACGATCGATGGCGTTTCAGCTGCATTCAGGAGGATTAAATCGCTTTGTGCAAGTTCCACACTGTCTAGAACTGCCGAAGGCTCAATGGATTCTGATATGCCAGCTATTTTTCCGACGGATATAAGGACTTCTGCTGAAGATACATCGGCTCTTAGCACAACAGATCTGACGACTTCGGCTGCCGATTTGTCCGATTTTATCACGACGAATCTGAGCACTTCGGCTGCGTTTGATCCCTACGGCTGAAGCAGGTGGGCTACACCTGGGACCGCTTCCATGGGAATCGCTGAGCCCACAACTGTATCTTGGACTCCCAGCCCTCGATCCTGGCTCTGAATTGGCTCATTTACTGAATTTACCACCAACACCGCAATCCAATGATGGTCCGCTTGCTGTCGATCTGCAGAACGTCGCTTCAGACGCATCGTCTCAGGGCACATCCACACCACAGCCGACAGACAACTTGGCTGTCCATATCACATCTTCGGAACTCCAGCAGATCACGAATGCATTGCGCGGGCTTTCTCCTGACGACCATCCAGTCGTCATCCACCGCATGGCGGGAGCTTCCGACGAATTTTTTCGGACAAAAGATAGCACGCAGTTCATTCGTAACTTTCGCGATAGTGTTTCCGGCATACCGCACGATGATGCCCCTCCGGTTCCAACCAATTCTGTGCGTTCCAAGCGAAACAGACCCGGCTAGCATCTTTGTATGGCTATTCGTCTGTCTGTCTGTGTACCTTTCTTTCACTTTCTGCTTTTGTCTCACAATTCCTCTCAACCTACTCGCACTCCTCACACCACCCCCTTTTTTTTCTCTCTCGCAAGCCTTCCTTCCTTTATATCTCACACCCTCTTACACACTCACACACTCTGTCTCCATCTCTCCTTGCTCCTTGTCCGAGTCTTTTCAAGCTTTGAGTCCATGTGCTACACCCACTCCCGCTAGCGCCCTCTGGCAGACCTTGCTACAGATGGATTCCAGGTTGTCCAAGGGCTATTGCGTGGGAATCGAAAAAGGAAGAGGTTAAAGTGAGAGCCTCTCCAAGGCCGTATCAGCGCTGCTGCGAAGGAGACGCTCTTGCGGACCTGTTCATGGAGTGGCGTCATATTATACCGCCACAAGTCTCCACTTCCAACCACCATTCAAGAAGTTTTCTTCGAGGAATGGCGGTGAACTGGCTCTTCAGATCGCCCTCCATGTCTTTGTGCAGCATGCCCTGAGCGCGGCCAACTCTTGTGGTGGCTGTGGCTGCGGACGAGGACAATGTGAGCGTCCTCACGGCCGTATAAGCTCTGCTGTGAAGGAGACGCTCTTGAGACTTCGGTCCTGTTCACGGAGTGGTATCATATTGTACCCTACAACTCTCACTTCCAACCAACCTTAATAAAAAAATATCTTAATAATGAGGAAAAGCCAAAACCTTCATCCCCAAGAAATAGTGGAGGATGACAAACGCTGACGAGGAGCGGAGGGAGGTTCGGAAAGGCGCGGGGGGCAGGCAATATGCGGTTGAGGAGGGTTAAGAGGCCAGACAAGCGATTGATCGCGTCAGCTAACGTAGAGGCATTGAGGGTGAGGGAGTGAGGATGCGGTTGACGCTGTCGCGTAGGCGGCGGCGGCTGCCCGGACTGTTGGATGAGCTGGATCAGCAACTGCTCTTGTTGCTGCTGTTGTTGCATTTGCTGGTTATGCAACTGTCGTCGTTCCCGAATATGCTGTATCCGTGCCTGTGGCAGCTGATAATGCTGCAGCTCCTGCAGCTGCAACTGCTGCTGCCGCCGCTGTTGCAGCTGCTGCTGTCGTTGCTGCTCTCGCGCTATTTGACGTTGCGGAGGTTCTTGCAGAAGCGTTGTCCAGCGGCCTGAATCCGGCTCCACGCGCACCCAGTCGTGCTCAGCCAGTCAGGAGCGCACCCATACCGATCCGCGGGGTGGTCCAATCAAGCGCCAAAGTCACGCATCCAAGAGTTGAAGTCGTCAACCACGATCCTGGAAAAGCCCGAGATAGCCGTCGCCGCTCTATCGCAAATTCCTCCAGGGTGGGGAAGGGGAAGATGGTTCAAAGTACGCTAAATCAAAGAGAAATCGACCAGCGCGCAGAAAGAATCAGCGGCCAGAAGAATCAGAAGAGAGGAGGGAGAAAGATAGGAAGCGATCAGGAGGTAGAGATTTCGAAGCAAAAACACCAACGTCGCGCCGCCCGTGGTGCCCAATGGCATGCCCAGGGATATAAGGCGGAGGAGCACGGCGCGACTTAGCAACCACTGCACGTAAAGGATTGATATTAGAGGTACAGATCCCAGTATCAAAAAAAAACGCGTAGTCTAAATAATAGTGGCGGAAGAGGTCAGAAACAGCGGGACCATGATTGGGAAGTGCACTGCACAAGTTTAGAAACCCGAAAATGTACTCAATCATAGCAAGGAGCGGTTATGTCAGTCCCCATATCATCCTGAGAAGCAAAGGCTGCTGCAGTATCCGTCGCCGGAATAACCTCATCATCAGGAGCAGAAATCGCAGTTGTCGTTGTCGGGGCAGCAGGCGGCGAGTTTGGCACTAGGACTGACACCGACGGGGCCTGCAGCCTCTGTAGTGGTAACTGCAGAGAGCGGGGAACAGGCGGGGTGGCCACGTGGGCAGCCACGAGCAGTAGTCGTCGTCGATGTAAATATGGGCGTCCCTACACGCCTCATAGAACGCGGGCCCTCTCATCGTCGACCCAACATTCGAACAAAGAGGCAAAGCGGCCGATCGGCTTGACCTCGGCAGGGCTATACCATAAGCAACGACCCCAAATTTCGCCACTTCTGAACCCACCCGACCTAGCCTTCAAAGACATTCAGTCCATGTTGGTTTTATGTTTCATAGGCCACAAGGTATGGGACGTGTTGTAACCAAAAAAAAAAAGAAGAAAAGATTGAATGACTGAACTGACAATGAAAAATGAAGCAGAGAGGCACCGAAAAAAATGAAGCAGAGAGTGGGCTTGACTGACAGGATAAAATGTGGGAGAATATGCCGGGCAAATGCCAACTTATTGGGGCAAAGATGACATGCACACAAAACAAAAGATCTCCCTTATAATGCGAGGTATTGTTCATCTGGACCACAACCTCCGTTGGATGAATTCATCCATTGGATCATAATTGAAGTGTTGGAGCAGTCGACAACAAAATGTAAAGCAGTTGTTGTTCCAAAAGCGCTGAATTTCCGCCAGGAGTTCGAATGTGAAAAGGTCGATGTTTTCCCTAACAGGTTCAATCCTGTCAAACAGCGATTCTATATGTGCGTTTAAATTGGACGGCAAAATTGGGTGATTCAAATTATCGTCGATGTCCTGCAGCCACAGAATTCTGGGAGATTCCTCGGCTGTGGACGACTGCTTGACGTCAATCGACTTGAGCAAATGCCAATGGATATATTCTTTTTGATTATTTGGAGTCTCCGATGCACTCTGATAATGCTGCCCGAGCATTTCTATTGCGACTTCATGGTCGATATTAGCAGTTGACCAGAATCGACAGCGGTAGCCAGAGCTCGTCTGATCTATATAGAGCCAGCCTCCTGGGATTGTGCCTTCGACGCCGTCGTCCCAAGCGAGATGGAAAAGCGTCGCAACGTGAAAAGGTGGAATGAGCTCCCCAGGTCGAGGGCTTTCCAGGTCCGTGATGACGAGGGGAAGCAGGGTTTGCAGCAAAGCGCAGTTTTCGCCTAGCCACCGGACCGCCAATTCGAGATCGTTTGCCACCACAGGACGCTGCCAGTGCTTCTCGAGAATAGGAAACACGAAGCTCATCAGTTCAGAAAAGTCTTTGCGTGTCACCCTCGTCCCGCTGCGTTGCGCGTCAAGACTCTCTCGTAGCTCGTCGATAAGGAGTACACACGCCTTGACGAGCATCCGCAGCAGGGACAGTTTAAATATCGCCAGTGTCCAAAACTTGTCAAGTCCACGCATGGTGTCCAGCGCATCGTAAAGAGCCCTCGTGTGTCCGTAATTCGGACTTCCCCTCGTTAACTCGAATGCGTAGACCACAACCCGATCGACGAAGAGGTCCCTGACGCTATCCCTTTGCTTTTCTGTCACAACTCGGCCGGTCTCCACCATGACATCAAGGACACAATCAAGTGGCGAGACTGGAGATTGTAGCTGTATCGGCCGTCGGTCTTTGAGTATCAACGAACGTGATTTGACGACCACAGCAAGCATCATGACGAATGCATTTGCGAAGTCGCGATTCTTTGTGCGTGTCGCCATCTCTTCTGTGAACATCCAAAAAATGTCGGAGGCATACTTGCGGAGCGATTTAAAAACGATGGCCAGTAGAACGACACCAGCTTTTGCACCCTTGCGCGATTCTGGCAGTTCCCGGCCTACACCGGACTTGGCGTCTGCCGGCGTTTCACCCAATTCGTCATTCAAGGCGGACGTTTTCAGGTGCGTGCCATGTGCAGCCAGTGCCGACAACGACTCGCGACCCTGAGAAGAATCGGCCTGGATGGCACCATCTACCAGATGGGGAGGGGGAGGTACCCCAAACGCCTCCGCCAGGACGTTGACGTCAAGGCCGGAGGCAGCGAGAGCTTGGAAGACCGTGGGCGCCTCAGAGTCATACAGGCTGTTCAGGAGGGCAAGCCACTGGCGGACCCTGTCGAGCGATGCGTGTGCGAAGTCGTAGTCGTGTGACATCTTTGCGTTGTGATTTTCCTTCTGCTCTGTTTATGGTGGTCGCCTTTTCGATCTGCGCCGCATTCCTTCTGCGCCGCCAATTTTTGAACCTTGGATTCAAAATTTATGGACAGAGCAACCAAGAATTTGGCGGCGCAGAAAGGAAAGGCAAACCACTCAACTCCGTCCTGAAAATTGACCAGACTAATGTTATGAAGGTGGAAGGCGGTGTAGTGGGAAGATAGTCAACCAGTGTGCATATCACCACGTCTTACTTTCTCTTGCATCTATGCTCACAAGCATGTCAAGAATCACGCCAACATGAATTTTCGGGGTTAACCCTAGCCATATTTTCACATCTTAGTTCACATTCCCATTTCCCACCACGTTCATAATCCATTTGGCTGTTTCGGCGTCAGCTGCAGGCAACGGTAATGACGGCGTCCAACAGGTGGTCCAGGTGCTGTTGCGCAGATGGGATGCGGCGTAGAACTCAGTGTATCGTCACTGCGCCCTACTGTGCTAATTTTCGACATCAGATCTCGCCGATTTGCGCCCACAAAGCAAGTTGCAGCAACCCACCGGTTGGCTCTTCCCTCAGTGGTGTCGCTCTACTCTCCATCGTCGCTCTAGCCTCCCACAGAGCCGCCCTCGCCTCCTTCAGCGCCGCCTCCCTCCTCCCCAACGTCACATTTGCCTCCTTCAACGCCGCCTCACTCTCCTTCAGCATCTCCTTATATTCCAAGTTGATTTGCCTCTCTGGCAAGTTCGAGTCAATCCACTTTTTCAGCCTCTGCTGTGCCTTGAGACGGCGGCTTGGGCGTCGCTGAATGCGGCTTGGACTGTGCAGACGGCGGCACAGGCATCTTTGACGGCAGCTCGAGCGTCGCTTTCGTCTTCTTGAGCAGGTCTGACGAAAGCTTCGGCGTCGGTGGCTTGCAAGTGCGATGTTTGCTGGTGCTGTGACATATTTGGCCGCTGAAACTCAAGTTGCCCGAATGTTGTTTTGATTCTCATTTCTGCCAAAATGTTGTTCTTGCCGCTTTGAACTGTTAGATCTCTATCAAATAAAATAAAAAAAACTTTTAAAATATGCTCAGGAAAGCATCTCTTCAGCTCCCTTGGCGTTTTTCCAACTGTTGTGTAGAAATACATCTGTTCGTCCAAGCTAGAAATGACTCAATGCTTCAGATACCAGTTGGTTCAATGACCCCCTTGTCTATTAGATGTGACAACAAGGACGACACGAAAAAGAGGCAGCATAATAAGTTGGTTGATGAGGATGATAGGACGCCGACTGCGTGGAATAAAATAGAGGCTAATTGGAGGGGAGCGGGGGCGAGGGGAGGGAAAGAGGAGGTTGCGACAGTGCAAAGAAGAGTGAGGTTTTAACACCGCTAAGTAGGGTGCGTAAAATAAAAATAGCACCGAAGAGAAGGAAGCACTTCCAGAAGAGATGTTATCCTCCTACGAGTTTATGTGCGACTTATCCTTGCAAACAGCCGCTTAAAACAAAGAATGATAGGGCGGTCAGAAGTGAAATGCCAGTGTTCACTCAAAAGTACTCGGTGGTCGTGTTGCCGACGATCAGATCGAGGACGAACTGCAGAAGCTTCAAGAAGGTCCCAACGAGGAGCAGGGCCCAAACACTCAGCACCAGCGGCGCGTAGAAGTCTTCGGCGACGGCGCAGCCGCCGATCCTGCTGGCGCCCCGCACATGGCCAAGGGTGAACCACACGATGCCGTACACCACGGCAATCAGGGCACTGATGTCGAAACTGGTAGCGGCGAGTCAGTCAGGCGGAAAGGGGGTGGGGTAAGGGATGAAGAATTATTGAGAATCGGGGTGATCGGTGCAGGGAGGTGGGGCCAGAGGTAAGAAGTGGTTTTAAACGAAACCAATTAATAGGGGAGGGGAATGCAGCCGGGCGGATTGCAAAAACCCACAGCGTACCACTTACCCGTAAGTTTGGGTTGTCTCGTAGCCGTGGGTAGACGAGTACACGGTCGTGTGAGATATACCACCGCTGGTCACGGTTGTCCCATGGGAAGTGGTGGAAGTGGAGGAATTGGAGTATGACTGGCCGGTGCCGACGAAGCAGGGCTGGACCAGCAGGATAGAAGCGATGACGGCGCCGATCAGGAAGGGGCGAGTCCAGGACGCGTCCAGGCAGTCGTCGGCAACGCGGCCGTAGAGGCCAAGGGCGGCCGACGACGTGCCCAGGGCCGCCAGGCCCACCACGATGGCCAGCGACTTTGCGACCGCCGTCATGGGGTCGGTCTGTGGAAGCGGCGAGGGAGATAATAAAAGTGAAGAGCTGGAGAGAGGCAAGAGGGAGAGAGGCAAGAGAGAGAGAGAGAGAGAGGTGTGCGTGTGTGTGTGCGTGGGTCTAGTTGTCTATAAAGGAAGTCAAACAGAAGACAGTTCACGGTGGCAGTGCAACATACGTATCCTGGCGGCACAGTTTTGCCAGTTGGATTTCTGATCCTCAGCGTCGGTGGGCTCAGTTGTGGTGAGTAAACTAAGTGTGCCATGAAATGATGAGACAGTGTGGATGTATTGGTGCCAAAAATGCGGCAAGCTTCCAGGCGGTGCGTGATTACAGGTATAGGTGGCCAATAAGAGATGGAATAGAGTGACGACGTGGCGTAAGTTCACGCCTGCAAGCTGCGCAACAAGGCGACGCGCCACTCGCACGCTGCCTGCACCCGCTGAAACTCTCGCCCCGTTAGCTCAATCTCATCCTCCAACGAGTCCTCCTCCCCCGCCGCTGCCACCACCGCCCCCTCGTGAGTCGCCTCCGCCACGTCGCAGCACCACTCGCACCAGGCAGCCAGCTGAGGCCGCGCGTAGTCCCCGCAGGGCACC
>JADGKE010000060.1:0-14555 GCA_026954515.1 Cladochytrium tenue
CCCTCCCACTCCACTCTAACCCCCCCATGTCTGCGGCGTCCCCGAAGCTCAAGGAGCTCAAGGAGCTTGAGGCAGGCGCCGTCACCTCCCCTTCCCCCTCCGCCACCGACCATGCTGCAGACCATCTCCATCTCGCCGATCACGAGGACGCCGATGAGGCGCTCAAGGTGCTAGAGGCCGAGGGCAGCACGCCCGTCGATATCTCCCCCGAGGAGGAGCGCGCACTGCTGCGCAAGATCGACTGGTATCTCATGCCGCTCATGTGCCTGGTGTACGGCCTGAACTACCTCGACAAGACTACCATCTCGTACGCCTCAGTCATGGGCCTCAAGACTGACCTGCACCTCGTCGGACAGCAGTACAGCTGGCTTGGCTCCATGTTCTACTTTGGATACCTGTTCTGGGAATATCCAACCAACCGCCTTCTGCAAATGCTGCCCTTGGGTAAGTGGTCAGGCATCAACGTGCTTCTATGGGGCGCCGTGCTGTGCTGCATGGCGGCAACGACGGACTTTGCCGGCGCGATGGTCGTGCGGTTCCTGCTCGGCGTTTTCGAGGCCGCCGTGACGCCGGGCTTTGCACTGTTTACGTCGCAGTGGTACACGGCCGCGGAGCAAGGATCGCGCACCGCCATATGGTTCAGCTTCAACGGCTGGTTCCAGATCATCGGTGGGGTAATGGCCTATGGTATCGCGATCGGGACCGAGCAACACCCGCTTGCAATCAAGTCGTGGCAGATGCTTTTCCTGGTCATTGGCCTGTTTACCTGCGTGCTCGGGGTCCTGTTCCTTTTCTTTATGCCGGACAGCCAGTTGAACGCGTGGTTTCTGACCGACAAGGAGAAAGTAATGGCCATTGAGCGTATTCGGAAGAACCAGCAGGGAGTTGGCAACAAGCACTTTAAGTGGTGAGATACATCGATGAACAATCTCTCACCTGCTTGCCCTCTTACGCTTTTGTCCTGATTTAATGTAGGTATCAAATGAAGGAAGCTCTGCTGGATCCGATGACTTGGGCGTTCGTCTTCTACGCCCTTATTGCGGATATTCCCAACGGCGGTATCAGCAACTTCTTCAGTCAGCTGATTGTGTCTTTCGGATTCACCAACGAGCAATCACTTATTATTGCTATTCCTGCTGGGGCGGTCGAGGTGATTAGGGCTAATCATTCGACCCCTCTCCTTCTTTCCCTGAGCTTTACTTTTCGCATATTGGTTCTGAACTCCGGGTGTCTTGCTTTGATTGCAGGTGATTGCCCTTCTCCTATGCGGCTACCTCGGCGCCCATTTTCGGAACCGGCTGCTCGTTTCGCTCTTCGGCCAGGCCGCCACGATCCTCGGCATGTTTTTGATCATGTTTGCGCCGACTTCAGTCGGCAAGCTTATCGGCTACTATTTGACGTTGGCGATTCCGACGTCGTTCGTGGCCATCCTCTCCATGGTCGCCAGCAACGTGGCCGGCTACACCAAGAAGACCACGGTGGCCGCCTTGTACCTGATAGGCTACTGCGTCGGAAACATCATCGGACCGCAGCTGTTCTTGGCGTCCGAGTCGCCAAACTATCCGACGGCCAAGATTGTGCTCACCGTGTGCCTGTTCCTGGCCTCGGCCGACGTTGTTTTCATCTACTTTTGGTACCGCCGGCTGAACGCCAAAAAGGCTGCCGAGCGCGCAAAGCCCGGCTACGTCAAGGTTGTCGGTCAAGAATTCTACGATCTCACCGACATCGAGAACGCCGAGTTTGTGTATGCACTGTAATCCGGCCTCCTGATGTGCGGGCTTGAGTCTTTTTCTTTACTCTGCAAGAATCCGGACACGCGCGCTCCCTTCCCAACCACCCATAATTTTGAACATGCGAACTTCATGATTTCTGAAACCTCGTGGCGGGCGTCGTTCGATAGCGGGAAACGAGGCGGTTTGGGACGAGGTGTGAAAGGAATTCTATAACTAGCTTATTTTTATATTCATCAAGTTAAAGTGGGTGTGGCTGCGCCGCTCAAAGTCCGTGGGCTACTCGGGAATATGTTGCGAGTTAGCGCCGATGTGAGTACAAGGAATAGTTGATCTGTCGCACAATCCGTTCGCGATTTGTAGCGACGTCGTGAAGGGTCAGCGGAAGGTGGTGTAAGGTAGCGATAGTGACCGAGGCCTGGCCGATATCTCGTACGTGCGGCTACTTATATCTTCCCTTACCGATGTGACTAGCCTGGTCAGTGGTCTTTGTTTCGTTGCCTCCCGTGGGATCGTACTCGACTGTGGCCGCGATCCAGACACCCAGCCATTCATTGGATCCTCACTTAAGATCAAGTTTAAAGCTAACAATCGGCGCAGTTTTTTGTTTTTCTTGTTGTTTTACTATTCGCAATCGGCTTTGGATGATATATGAAAGACTTTCCAGAAAAAAGGGAAATGGATAAGGGATATACACAACAAAACAACAAAAGGTCATGCAGCGTCGGCTCGGCATCTGGAAAGGTGCGCGGCAACAGCCGCGGCTGTGGAAGGGGCAGCGGCAGCAGAGGTGCCAGCCGTTTCCTGGTGGGGAGGAACACAGATGGTGGGAGGACGCTGGCTGGGGCCGGCAACAGTAGGCGGTCGACTCGGATGCGACGGGGGAATAACCGGCCGTGAAAACTGAGCAGAGGCAGGCAGCCCAGCAGGATCGAGCAGACTTGCGGAAACCGATGTAGCGCTCATGGCGGCAGAAAAGGCGGCTGCGGCTTGAGCGCGCGCGTATAGTAGCCGAAAATATTCGAGTTGCCGGAGTTGGGCGTCAAGTTGCATCCTCTGGTGGCATATTTGTGCAAGCGCTGGGGAGGGCACTCGGCGGATCCACTGGCTGCTGGGTGGAGGACCAGATATTATGTAGCCGGCTGGCAGACTGCTGGGGGAAGGACCAGGATGCATGTGGCTGGCCGGTGAGGCGGGTTGGATCGGCAAGGACGCCGGAGATGGTATCGCCGCAACATTGGCAGAACCGGGGAAGGAAGAGGGCTTCGCACCGCTTGTGGTGGTATTCATGGAAGAGCCAGTCGCAAACGCATCGTGGTCGCGGCGCGTGGGCAGGTCGCGAGAAGAGTTGGTGCCGCCGGGCCTTGCAGTGGACAGCTCGTCTTCCCACGGCCGGGGAGGATTATACAGCCACTTTCTTGCATGCGCGGCCAACAGCGAGCTTGGCGGGGCCGGTTCATCGGCGCGACACTTCCGGCAGCCGTCCTTGCGGCGGCGGTGCTTGCACACGGAGCCTCCGCCGACGCCGAGGTCGTAGCAGAGGACGCACTGTGTCTTTCTGCGGCCGTGCTCGCAGATGGTCTTGCCGTTCTTGGCGCGGTAAGCGGTTGCTGCTGCGGCGTGGGAGGTGGTGCCAGAAGTGGCGCCGAAGGAGTTGATGGATTCGACTTCAGGAGTGCCATCGGACTGGGCAAAGGTAGCGGTGCTCGAGGGTGTCGGCGGGGTTGGCGGGCAGGGTGAGGACGACGACGACGAAGCGTGCTCAGTCTCCGGGGAAGCTGCTACAGCGGCGGCGGGGATGGGAGGCGGCTGCATCGGCGCTAGGCAGGGACACGGAAGGCGGCGGCCAGTAAGACTGCCGTCAGGGTTATTTAACCTAGTTCGTGTATGCTTGGGGATGTCTGTCCTTTCTGTCCTACCTGCTGAATAGGGCCATGTCTTTCTTGCGGTTGTGTTACAGCAAGGGATATGTGTGCCAGAGGATGGAGGCTGACAGCGTGCCGAGAAAGGACACTGACGCACCTCAAGCAGTGGTGTCTCTCCAAGCCCTGGCCGGACAGACACCCCACCTGGGGCCCTCCTCGCTATCATAACAAGCTAAGATAACGAGGAGGGCGAAAGAAAAGCTAGGGCTGCGACAGATAGCCATATCGGCAAATTTTCCAGCTTAATTTGGTGCCTATTGCCGCCGTGCGTCTAACCTGCTCGATCACGGAACACAATCGTCTTTTCCGTCTCATTCTGCATGGCCGTCACGTCATTTGGTGTCTCTCCTTTATCCCATCAGTCATATCAAATCCCAACATGGTCTACAATGGGCAGCAATCAGCCCGAAGGATTTCCATTAGTTATTAGGCCTTCCCACCCAGTCCAGGTCTGCTGCCAGGCGGCAGATGCAGCAGGTCGAACAGTGGCAGGACACTCGTCATCGCCGCCCCTGCGGGCCTTCCCCTTTCCCCCATTTGTACCGGGCGCTGTATCTCTTGCGGCTCTCGCATAAGTAGGCCGCATGTTACAGAACTCGTTGATTCTCGCATATCATCATTCCCACCTCCCACACAGTCCCACCCAGCCCCTATCGTCAGTCTTAATAGCTCATATAGAAGCCCATGAAGTACTTATTGCTTCCTCCCCCACACCAATAGCTTTCGGAATATTGTCCTGCCGGCGGCCTGTTGCACCGAGTGCGACGTGGTGACACGTGGCACAGGCCCTACAAAACTAGAGAAGACTGACAAAAAGCACAAAAAATAAAAACAGCCAGCATGCTTCGCGTGATCGTCTCGGCACTCACGGCCGCCGTGGTGTCCGCGCTGGCAATCAGCACGGGCGGCGGCGGCGGTGCGGCGGGCGTGGCGGCGGCGAGCGCGGCGTGCAACGGGCGCGCCGAGTACTGCACGCGCCGCTGGAGCAACGTGTCGCAGCTGGTGTCGCACGACAGCCCGTTCGTGGGCGACATCGCTTCGGACAACCAGCACGTGTCGGTGACGGCGCAGCTGGCGCTGGGCGTGCGGTTCCTGCAGGCCCAGACGCACCTCACGTCGGCCGGCGTGCTGTCCATGTGCCACTCGTCGTGCTCGCTGCTCAACACCGGCACGCTGGCGGCCTACCTGGCCGTCCTCAAGGCATGGCTGGACGCGAACCCGAACGAGGTGCTGACGCTGCTGCTGGTGAACGGCGACTATCTGTCACCGACCGTGTTCGCCACGGCCTTCGACTCCGCCAACATCACGTCGTACGCGTACACGCCGTCGGGCACGCTGACTCTGAGCCAGTGGCCGACGCTGCAGGAGCTGATCGATTCGGGCAAGCGGCTGGTGACCTTCCTAGACTACGACGCCGACACGTCCAAGGTGGCGTACCTGCTGCCGGAGTTCACGTACTTTTTCGAGACGCCGTACGACGTGACGAACACGACGGCGTTCGCGCAGTGCCCGATCGATCGGCCGTCCGGCGCGTCGGCGTCGGGCCGGATGTACCTGGTCAACCACTTCTTGGACATCAATGAGCTGAATATCATACTGATCCCGGACGAGGCCGACGCGAACACGACCAACTCGGTGTCGAGCATCATGGGCCAGGTCTCTGTGTGCGAGTCGTTGTACGGTCATGCTCCGAAAGGCGTGCTTCTGGACTTTATCGATGAAGGAAGCCCTTTTGGCGCCGAGCTCATCATGAACGGGCTATCGTGAGCCTGCCGGATCGCCTTGTCTGGCGACCTATTTTTACTGTTCACCGATCTATGGCTGCGTGGTCCTCATATCTGCTGGTTGGACGTCGATTTTTCCACGTAGTCTCTTGTTGTTTGTATGTTGGGGCTCTTTTCCTGTCTTGAATTACGCCACGCCAGATTCCATTCGTTGCTTACAAACAGGCCTCATCGAGGGGTAAAACATAAAAATGACACCTCAATCCTTCTCAATCGCTGTATGACGTTTTGTTACAAGTGAAGACATGATGGTTGTAGAAACCTAGCTCTAAGCTTTTGGGGAACTCTGCATGTCGTGTTTCTTGAATTGTATTTAATTCGTGTGCACTACCCTTCTGAGCTGAAATTCCATACAGAGTGAGGCTGCTCCGACAGCTGTTACAATCGACATTAAAGCGATTCGTCTCCAGACGTCCCCTATTTGATGTTTCGAGTGATAATGACGTGGATTGACGATTATCGCCGAGTGTGCCGCTAGAACACGGGAGCACGAAAGGTTCCGCAAACTTCTCTGTTGACAAGCACACAACGTCATGGCGGATCGCCTCAGGGTGGTGCAAGCTCCAATTCTTTTTTGGGAGGACGTCTGTCCAAAAATTAGAAATTGGAGCTTGAAGGGACAGAGTGACGAAGAATGGGAACCGGACAGACATTGGAAAGCGCATTGTTGTATCACAAGCATAATTTAGTGGGTGGAAGTTGCATATATGCTGAGGTCCAGCTCATATCCGATGTTGAAAGCATGCTTGAAGAACAGCGAGGAACCTTGACACTGCACGTGAACGTGCGCCATAAACACCCTGTGGTCCGGTCCACAAAGATGTCGGCTTGTTTTGCAATGCAAGGTCAAAAGGTAGGGTCAACGGGAACACAGCGCCGGCGTCGCGTGCGGGTACCTCAGCGATCCAGGTCAACGGCACGTCGGTCGCCGCTGCGCCGAGGCCGGCGCCGTGCGGCTTTGCCGCGAGCGCTGCCGCGCTCGACGGGACGCGCCGTAGGACCGCGGCGCGGACCGCCTCTATCGAGGATGCCGGCGCGTCGCGCGCGACGTTGAGGACCAGCTCATACTCGATATTGAAGACGTGCTTGAGGAAGAGCAAGGTGCCTTGACACTGCACGCGGCCGTGGGCCATGAACACCTTGCGGTCTGCAAGGATGTCGGCTTCCTGTGCGATGCAAAGTCGGAAGGGAGGGTCGACGGAGGGTGGATGGCGGAAATAAGGGTGGGTACTCTGCAGCTGACAAAGAATCGTGCTTACATCCATCTGATGCGTTGTAAACAGAGTCAACCTCTCAGCGCGCTTACTAGCGAGCACGCCCCACAGCGCCCTCCGGGATACAGGGTCCATGCCGCTAGTCGGCTCGTCCAGAATGACGACCCACGGCGCCGCCGCAATGGCCATGGCCACCGACAGCTTGCGTCCGAGCACGATCGTCGCGCCGGTGTAGCAGGCCCAGCTCGGCAAGTGCATCCGTGGCCACATCCCTTGTGCTCCCAGAGGCCGCGAAGACCCATGAAGAGCACGACGTGCTCCGCCGCTGTCAGTTCTTCGTAGTGAGTGTCAAACTGGCAGCACAGATTGGTTAGACCATGAGTCAAAACTTGAACAGCAACAAACCTGCAGGCAGACGCCTGGAAAATAATCATCGTATAGAGGAAAAGGCGATACATGTGGGACAAAACGAAACAACATAACCAGTTAGAATAATAGATTTCCATAAGCCCACTACTTAACCGATGAACTGCCGAATTCGGATCATCTCGGAAGATATATCAAAACCAGCCACCTTTCCATTGCCCTTGGAAAGTCCAACTAATCCTGTAAGTCTGGCGGTGCACACCGAGAAGAGTTGCACGGGATTCAAGAAGAGTAAGCTTCATAAAGCCTGAAGACCATTATGACAGCTTACATATTTAAGAGGGTCGATTTCCCAGCTCCATTATGGCCCATGAGTGCAAAGATTTCCCCCTCGTACAGTCGCATCGACACGTTGTCCACCGCCTTCAAGCCTCAGAACTCGCGAGTGGCGCACCGCGTCCTGCAGGCTCTGTCTCAAACTTTGCTGGGTCTCGCTCTGCCAAGAGTGATGCCCACTCTTGGCTGGACGCGGTCTCGGAAACTTTGGTATTTGGCAGCCTGTCACCCCTCAAAGAAACTTTGCGAACCCATCGTCGCAGGTCAGATATGAAAAAGTCCCACTGGCGTGTCGCCCCGTATCCTTGTGGAACCACTTTACATATAAAGGTAAAAGGCCGTCAGCACACACCAATATAAACAGGCGAAAAGGGTCCCAGCCAGTTATAGTCCTTACCGCCAGGACATTGTACAATGCCGCCGACGCCACCAACGCAACCACATACAACCCGACGCCCTCGCTGCGAAACAGATTCGCAAACTCTGTGCCGCGGCCCCGCAACTCGATCTGGTGAATCTTCAGAACTCCGAAAAACACTCCGAGGGGATACCAAAGGAGCGCGAGGGCTAGCACCGCGGCCTCGGACGGAATCCGGTCGTATGCAAACACGGACCCCGTCGCGAGTAGGAACACGAAGGCAGCAGGCCGCCAAACACCACAGCCGCCTTGGTCGTCCGGAACAGCGCTGACAAGCTCAGGGCCGCGGTCATGTTGGCAAGGTCATAGGCGCAGACCAGGAGCGCGACTGGTGAGGTGGGCAGACGGGCAGCGGTGGGTGGAACGAAGTGGAAGAGTTGAGCAACGAAGAGGGTGAGTAGAATAAACAAAACATCCGTCGAGTTGTACTCATGGATAGCTGGGTTTGAGGCAGGAAAAATGAGCTGCACAGAAAGGGCGAGGATAGCGCCAATGGGACAGCAAAGACAGTGTACATGATCGCCTTTGCGGCCCAGTAAGCCAGTGGCATCGGTCCGTGCATAAGCTTAGGCGTTATTCCTTTGTGGCTGCAGCCGTCGCACATGCAGCTGCACCAGCAATGTGGTGCCAATAAAAACAGGTGCAGATCTGGCTTCGGCTGTCAGACTGCTGAAGAAAAAAAAACTGTGATTGCCACACAGCACTTTAGGATGGAACTTGAAGGACTTCACTTCGAGGCATCATGAAAAGATATGACCAACAGAGTGATCCATTTCTGTGCAGAATGAGGCGGAATTGTTTCTCAGAGTGAATAAGATTATAACAAATAACTCCAGTTGTATTCATCATACTGATTTTTTCAATCGCTGCTTCTACATCATTGTTTTCCTAAATGACATATTAGCTCAGCTCCATTCCATTCGGGTAAACCTTCTCTTGTTCAAATGGCTTGTGTTCAAACATTCAAGTGTATCTGGCTCAGAATCAGACTCCCACTGATCCTCTGCATCATGTAGTTCTAGCCTATTCCCGTTCTCTTTGTCATCAAACCTGAGAAACATTAAAAATCTTCCATTTCAGCCATAGGATTTGACTAACAATTTATCTCCTCCTGACACTGCAGCTGAGTATTTAGATTTATCCAATTCTGCACAGGGTTTCAATTGATCATTGGTAACATTTGTTTCAGGTTCACTGTTTTCGTTTTCAGCTATCCTAAAAAAGATTAATTTTATTTTGAATGATTTGACTTACAAATGATCCATGCCTAGTGAGCTAAAGCTACGAAAATCTCTTTTATGACATACTCGAATTGCTGGCTCATTTTTATTGGACAATGGCAATCTTTTCAATTTGTAAACCATGTTCTCGTGCTCATGGTGATGTTTGTTGGCAGAGTCAAAAGAAATCCCGTTGCTTCTTTCCCAATGTTGAAGATTTTGCATCATTGAGCTTTCTTTGATAGTATAAGAAGTGCCCCTCCGGCGTGCTTTCTTGTATCCATTCTTTTCAAATACTTCAATATCACGGAGGGTGAGGTATCGTATTTTTGAAAGTGCTGTGAGCACTTGTACAGACGTAGCTTTGGAGACTCTGCCATTTCCAGTCCGGTGCAGGAATTCTTTTAGCCATGAGAAAAAGTTCTCACAGTCATTTGTTTGAACAAAGCGGTCATTGAAGAAAGGCACTTCACTACGAGGTTTACATCTATCCACTTGTTGAATGTAATCAACTCTGAACTGGCGAGCTTCACAATGTGCAAGGAGTGCCTCAACTAGCTGTCTTGGAAGACCTTTTTGTCGGGTTTCTTTTGTGCCATGCGTGCTACATTTGGCAGAAGCTCTTTTGTGATTAGGCTCCCATGGCACAAATTGTGCTGGAGGTGCAGTGTAGAAAGATGGAAGTACTTTTGGTTCGAGCCACTGTTGGAAATCCTGGACACGTTGAATTCTCTCCTCCTGTGACAATCCAGAGCTATCAAGAGCCTCTTGAAATCGCCGAGAAATTCGACAGAAAGAGGCTTCATCCTTATAGCCCAACTCATTGAGGGATTGTTCAACCTCCAAAGAAACGAAAATTTTGGCATCCTCCACATTTTGATCATCTCGATCATACCATGAAGTAGGGAAAATCAATGGCCTCTCTTGTGAAAGATTCCTCCATGCCTTGACATAAAGATATGTGTGGAATCCAGATAACGAGACATGCTTGTAAAGACGCTTCATAACATGATCCATATCGATGGTCACAGTCATAGGCGTGGCTAAGTCTGCAGGATTTTGGTCAGGGATATATGTATGATTTAAAAAGTCATGGCCAGATTTGTGGAGGGCCAAAAGTCGATCAAAGAATCGTTGTATCTGAAGGATCACTGTGAGCATGCGAATGGATGACATCTTATCTGTGATGATGGATAGGATGTACATCATGTATTCAATCCAAATTGGAGTCCCCTTCAAAGAGGTCCAACTGTAGTCAGATGTTGTGTTCACAGTCCAACCTGAACCATTGAATTCCAATTTCTTTTCAAATTCAGCAAGTGCATCTTGTGACAAGACTTTTTCCGCCAGCCCAAGTAAAGCTTTCTTTTGACCTTGTAGTAAAGTATTCTAAAAAATAACATTAACTTTGGGTGGTAATGAAGCAGACCCAACCTCACTTCCTGATTTTCGATTTCTGGTTGGAAAGCCCTGTCGCAGTAGGTAAGGTAACCATTTTGTAACCTTTGTTTCTCCATAAAATAAACTAGACATATCCATTATATGCGTACAGAACTCAGAATGCAGTTCTATTACAATTCTCTCCTTGGTCATTTTCAGGTTGCATATGCATGCCGCTTCTTGACGAAATACCTGTCTTTTGTTACTCAAAATTGCGCCTAATGTACTGACCTCTGTCACAAGGGTGGGGAAGGTAAATCCACGACAAAGTAAATAATGGCTTGCACCGTCTGATGATATATTTGTAACTGGAATTCCATACCATCGACATTTTTTCAAAAGTATCTTCAAAATCTTCCTTGATTTGGTCTCATTCATGGAATCGACCAGAAAAGCGGCCACAATATGCGAGCTTATATGCTGACTGTCAGAAATACAAAAAACAGCGAGTTTTTTTGCAGCATGAAGGGCGAAGGGTAATATTTTCCGCAACAAAGGAGGCCATGCCATCAGAATTTCTGACCCACGAATTGCGTTGTTATGGCAGGCTGATTGAAACTGGACAGCAGATGTTTCGGAAAATCCGAAGGTGGTTTCAAGTTCATGGATAATTTCACTCAACTCTGATAAATATTTTTTACATATCTCAAGTTTAGAGGATAAGGCCAGTTTCCTTGCTTCTGTAGAGAAAGATTTCGCCTTTGTGAGATAGGTGTAAGTTGACTTCTTTTGTAGTGCTGATGCACAGTTCTTTTCTATGAGTTGCAAATCATCTGTTAGCCAGATTGCAATTTTGAGGATCTCATAAAAAACTGGCTCTGCTTCCGCAATATGTACAGTTGCAATGCCACATTCTCGCCCAACAAGCTGCAGCTTCTTTTCCAATCTCTCCAAGCTATAGTAGTCCCCTAGGAATGGAAAATCCAGTTCTTTCTCAAGCCCACCGTAATTTACCGTGCCATGCAGAAAATACTGGCCATTCTTTTCCTTCATGGTAACTCCTGTCATTCCAAAGTCAGTTTCATCTGTGTTGATACTGGCTGTAATTGTACGATGGGGGCATGCTTCCTTGATTTTTTCAAACTTTTTTGCAATGGACTTCAATGCTTCTTCACTTATGCCCAACGGAGGGCAAGACTTCTGCATAGAAAGTGCATGATGCTGAATAGTTCGAAAGGAAGGTGCGTAAATAAGCCCAACCCAATTCTTTGGAGTGAGGTCATCATGCGAGCTGAAACCAGCTCCTAAAAACATGTGGTGTCATAACTAGAATAAGTAGCTCACATACCTCGTAAAAAATTGTATGCTTTTTCACCATGAATCATGCCAAACTCATCCCAAAACTGGATGAGCCGATGGCTAAGAAGGGAGTGAGTCGCAAATCCTTTGACTTGCTTGTGAGTGTGACTAAAGAATTTGAATTGAGACAGGAGAAAATCATACAACAGCATATCAGGTGTAAGCAATCCAGAAGTGATTGCTTTTGCTGCAGCCAATACAAAGCTCAAATGCTTCCCCAGCGACCGCTTTTTTTTGTGGTGCTGTGGTGTTGTTGGTGTCAAGATCACAGGGATCAGTGAGTCTTTTTGCGCCGCCGCCAAAAGTGATTTGATGATGGTTGTAAACCTGGGAATAGTTTTATATTGATCTATATGTCGTTGATTTTGTTTTCGAAGAGATTGCACTTCAGCTGTGACATAAGACAACTTTGTTCGGAGCTCCGGGGCTGTCATAGTTGCATGGGGTTTTGAAGAATCTGGTCGAACTTCACTATGCAATGATTTCATTGCAAGGTAAGCATTTGCAGCAGAAAAGACCATTTTTGGGAAGGCATCTTTGATCTGCTGGTTGATATCAGGAACTTCAGCACAAAATTCAAGCGTGTCTGTCGAAAGAAGACCGGCTTGTATGATTTCAGCATGCTTGAAATTTGGAGTTCGTTCAAAAAGATAGTCCATTGAGAAAGGGAAGTTAGCATTAGAAATATCTTTCAAAAATAGAATTGCGTGGTACATAACCAAGCCATCCACAATATTTGTTTCATCTTTATCAAAAATCTTCGCAAACAATTTGGAAGCATTGCCAGGTCGATACAGAACGGAAAGAAGTCCATCTGCTGTGCACAACCAACAAGGCCTAGTTCCAACATTAGCTTTGCGAAATCGAACATCAGTTGAAATGCATTGTGATTTGCGGGAATCAAATTCAGGCAGATTTGCTGCCTTCATAAATCCACTAATATAAAACCATAACTGGCTTGTAGTTGCTGCACCACGTGGCAAGAAGCATTCAAATAGATAATCCCCGTTTTCAAGTTGAAAAAGATCTGCGCATTTCACAAAATCTAGGTCCATATCTGTTCAAGGTTTATTTAGTTATTGCATAGTTTGCAAATCACGGCTTACTGATGGCGAAGAATAGAAAAATGCCGGATTTTAGTTTGTTACTGATATGGACCAAGATGAAACAGGAGGTACACTATCACGGTGCAATCTGGATAGGTTAGGCGATCAGCAGGTAGCCTGTAGAAATAAAGCATAAATGAATGCAAACCTAAGGATTTGGTCTGAAAGCGCGGCAGTTCCAAAGGTGAAAGCTTTTGGAGTGGAAATGTGCTTCAATAGGTGCCTCAGGCACGGTGTTGCAACTGGGAGGTGAAGGTAGATACTGCTTCGTGATCGATGGTGGGGTAGGAGTGGATGGTCTGGAAAGATCTCTGAGCATGTGGGATGTGTTAGGATTCAGCTGGTATAGACTGATACAGTAGGCTAATCGCACCAGTCTGAATGATCAAAAGTCGGTATCCTTGATGGGAAAAGACTGTGGTACAACAAGCAGCTGTGGCTCCTGCAGCACGTTGATCAGCACGAACTTGGATAGGAGCGTATTGAAGTGCACAGGCAGTGGTGCGCCTGGTGTTGGAGTTGCAAGGTTGGTGGTGGTCAAAGAATGACAAGGTTTATTCTGATTCAAATGGTGGTTTCGATTGTGATAAACAATATCACCTGACTACGTGCATGAAATTCATGCGCTTGTGAAACCCGCACGCTACGGGCGAGTAATTAGAGCTAGGATTTCGCTTTTCGCCCGCTTGCACCACCCTGGGCGGGAGTTGCCTTCTGTTTTCGCTTTGTGGCGGATTCCGCCAAATGTGGCGCCACACCCACAAACCGGCCGTCAAAAATTGCGAAACTGTCGTGGAGGAGAGTTGGAGCCTCTCTCTCGGGCGACATCCTTCAGAACCTTGCAGTTGCAGCGATCTGCCTCGTAGACTAGTTGGCGTACGCCGCCGGGGCTTCCCTCTCCTCTCGAGTCGTGCATCTTTCGCCTTCTGTCTGTCTTGGCGCTTGCTTGCCGGCAACTGAACCACTCTCAGAACATCAGACGCCATCGCTCTCGCCCTCCCCCCTCTTCAAAGCATCCCACGCCCGCACTGGTTGCTGTCCTCCGGATCAGAGGCCGTCGCTTGCACCCAACACCCCTGCCATTGGCGTGGCATGGCCTCTGTGGCGGGACTCCAACCAGCGACTACGGCACTGATGCCGCAAAGTCGGGCAATGCGAGGCGCACCCCGTTCCGGTTTATCCCCATGGATGACATCACCCTTCTCAAGGAGGAGGTTATGAACTGCGCGCTGTTCGCCTCGCCGCACGGCCAGGCGCGGATCGCCCGAGGTAATCGTCGCGAGGGGCGTCGAAGAGGCCGCCAACCAACAAGGGCCTCCAATCCAAGATCACCGACTTCTACTCCTTCCACCGCCGCTTCGACACCCTGCTGACCCAGTTCCGCAAGAAGGGCTTGGCGGCCCTGTGCGCCTTGGGCTCCGAGGAGGAGCTCGAGGGGCGGGAGCATCTTCTTGCCGATCTGAGCTTGTTGGTGAGTCTCGCTTTCTGGACAGTAGAATGGACAACTCGGACCGTGATAAGCGGGGCGCAAGTCGACGGACGGACGGATATGATCCCGCCGACGCCGCCCCGGATGGCCTCGGTGGCTCCTTACTCAAGCGATTAAGAGTGGTCGATCGTCTCCTTCAAGCGACGACCACGACGTGGACAAGTTGGACGGGGCCAACGGCCACAATTTGGACATAAGGGACCCGACAACGGCGGCGCCTGGTGTTGT
>JADGKE010000061.1:0-14510 GCA_026954515.1 Cladochytrium tenue
AACACGACCTGGCAGGCGCCCCATATCCAGAACCACGTCACGCCCGGCCCGACCAGCATCGTGAGCGAGCCGTACGCGGGCGTCATGAACCCAAACCAGAGAGTTATGGCCAGCCACAAGGTCAAAAAGGTCTTTTCGGCGACGATGGCGAGACCGCGCCGGACATACATGTTGAAGTTGCTGTCGCGGGGCCAGCGCGCCGAGCGTTGGAAGGACTTTGTTGAGGCACCGCGAAGCGCAAGGAAGATCGTCAGCGGAACGAAAAATGACGAAAGGCACCATAGGCTGTAAAACCAAGTGTCGAGCATTGGTACCCATCCCTCATCGCTCCAGAACCAGAGTCCGACAGTGTAAAATGCACCTATTTTGTCGGCCAAGTGGGTTGCAGACGGCACCAGTGATCCAATGAACCAAGGTCCAACAATGACGTAGAGAAGGTATCCGTAGAGAACATAGAAGTAGCTAGGGGTATCAACGAGATCCACGGCTGTCACAAACCCCTTTAGCAGTATCCATTGCAATAACTCCGCGAAGCTCGATATGCTGCGCTGCAAAATGTTCGAGTATGGAGGCACTCTCCCGGGCTGAGGTGAAAGCTGGCGCGGTCTTCCAGCAGGACTGCCAAACCCTCGCCGGCCGACACTTGTTCCAGTGGCTCGAAGGTGCAGTGTGTACAGTTTTAAAGATAAGAGTAACACGACCAAGAAAAAGTGGACCACAATGAAGGTCGTCTTAAACTACACCCGGTTGTAATTAGTAAAGCGTAGACAAGCGGGATGACGGTTACTTACAAATGGGCTGAACCGTGCAAGAATGACGGCTCCACCGAGCCCTGAACCCATCCCTTCGCTCTTTGCCCGCTGCCCGTCGACTCTGAATACCACCCGCTTGGTTGTTGATAGCTTGGCACTGTCGGTGACAGTGACCTCAAGTACGTGGTCGCGCCCGTCGTCAAACTGGGCCGGGTCCCACGGCACAACCCAAAGCGGGAGAAAGTTCTCGTGAGCTCCAGACGCTACCTCCCCCGCCTCCGTCGTCCACGGTTTGCCGATCCAACGCCGCAGAGCCGACGCAGAACGTCGGCCGTCCAGCGTCACGACAACGTCGCTGTCGGCCACAGGCGCGGCAGACCACGCTAAGATGCGGATATGACTAGACTCTCGAATGCGAAATACTGGCTCGTGCGACGGCGTTGCAAAGCGCGCGTCGCGGGGGTTGGTCACCAGAACGACAGGGCGCTGCGGTGCGCGCGGTGGTGGCGTCGGGTGGGGGTTGCCGGGATCGACGATGATGTCATGCTCTGATAATGAGGGGATGCTCGCCAAGCTGACAGCTTCGTCTGTGAAGCTGATCATATCGTGGTCGACTGCGAAGATTCGATAGATCGCATTGTCTTTCATGTCGCTGATCTAGATGGAAAAAGGAAACAAGTGATACGAGGGGGAGGGGGTGAAGGTGAATTAGAGGAATATTACGTAGGAGAAAATATTTATAGATACGACCGCGCACCTCAAGTTCAAGTAAATCCCATTTCTTGTGGTACGCGTACATGGTCTGCCCAATGCCCAAAGCAAGTCGATGCAGGTGGCCACACATCCACACCGACACACCCTTTGCAAGGTCGCGCAGGGATCGCCCATCCTTTGAGTAGCCACTGATGACAGTCGCAGTGGGATAATGCGTCGCCACAAAGGTGTGGTTCTGAGGGGAACTGGAGGCGCGGTCCAGCACGGACGCAAGGATGTCCATATCCTGATTGTCCAAGAGCCCGAAGAAGTTGAAAGGCCTGGAGGTTCCAACATTTGGACTGCAAACCGACGCATGTTTTAGTTCGCGATGACGCGGTATTGCCTCACATTCCGAAGCGATTGATAGCGCAGCTGGGACCTAGTTTGCACGCGACTCACCAAGCATCCAGAGCGACAAAAGTGTAGTTGCCAAAGGGCTTGCGGTGGAGATACACGTACCCCGGGGTTCTTGTCGCGGAGAACTTTGCATACTCACTACCCGCAAATCCGTCGCCAAGATTGAAACAGTCATGATTGCCCCTTTGGTCGAAGTAGAAGCTGCCGTTGTTACGATCCGCCAGTCCGCTTGCGTTCATGAGCGCCTGGTATGCCACTATAGTAAACGGGAGTAATTGATGAGGAAGGCGATGTGAAAGTTCAGAAAGGTATTCATTGATGTCGCAAAGGTGGGATCAATTAAATACGAACACCATTCATCGAGGTACTGCTCTGACGTTAGCTTCGTCTTGCTTTTCGAGTCGACAAGGTCACCGGTGACAACAACAAGATCGGGCCCGATCATCGGCAGCTCATTCTCCAGGAACGACTGGAAATGCGGTAGCCCACCTCGCGGAAGATACCGGGAAATATGAAGGTCAGACACCTGCACGAACGTGAAAAGTTCGTCCGGGTCGCTGCCCATTTGACCGGAAGCGGACCCATTCGTGGTCCGGTCAGCTGCTGGTTTGATTCCTGTAGGCTTGGCTGGAGCGGAATATGACACTGACGCGTTGAGCGAAAGTCGCCAAAACTGCAGGTATGCAAGCAACGTGACCAGAATCAAAGCCAGGCCGGTTGCGGTGGGTGTCATGGTGTGGTTGACAGTTTTGTCGGACACAATAAAAATTGGCACAGTAAAAAGTTGCGTATCTTTTTATTGTAATGGCAATAAGCATCGGCTTAAGTGTTCTGCAGACAGCCCGCAAGAAGCCAATCCATGAACAGGATTTCTCCATCGTCTCCCTCCGCATATGCAACCTCGGCCGCCTGGTCGGGCTCTGCGGATGGTCCGGCCCCACCTCCCGCTTCCCCTATGCCTTCACCACCGCGTCCGTTCGGTGCCGAAGTCCTCACGCCGTCGAGCAGAAGAGCCGACGGCCGTGAAGTCCGCGCGCGCTCCCTTGCGTCCTTGATCGTCGTGACTATCGAGTTCACCTCCAACTCCAGCAGCAGCATCTTCCGGTGGAGTAGGGCGGTGTGTGCGGCCATGCAACTAGGGTTCGGCGCGACGATCAGCGTGGCAGCGGTGGTTTCTTCGGCAACGGAGTGCGCAACGCCGTCCCAGTCGGAGCAGCGAATTCGCTCCAGAAACCGAACCAGGCCTTGTGCCGTAGCGCAGCCAGTGGCAGTTCGCTCGAATATTTGAAAGTAAGTCTCGATGGCAAGCTTCTGGCGAGTCGCGATGGAGACGCTGTAGTCATAGAGCTCAAAGAAGAGCGACTCTTGTCCCTCCGAGATAAAACCTTCCGAGATCAAAAGCGTCATTGCGCCTTGGACCATGAAAAAGGTCAAGGGTGTCGGGACTTCTCTGAGCAGAAGGTCATTATGGAATAGTGCTCCGACCAGTTCGCCAAGACTAGTGCCCGCCTCCACTGCCTTGGAAAATCCCAACTCGTACTTTAAGTATTTGCGGGCATATTCAAAGTCGCACGCAGCTCCCTCAGGGTCGTCGGTCTTTGTTGACAATGCCCGCATGTAGAGCAGGCTCTGGCGCCGGAAGAGCACGCAGAGCGATCCGATGTACACAAACCACATCCACACGCCGCCGGCAGGTAGGTTCCCAGCCATTATCCGCTCAACCCAAGTTCTCGGGCTAGCACGCAAATGATCGAACCAAAATCGAGGCGGAAGTGAATCGAGCCATTCAGAAAGACGAAGTTCCAGTGTGCGCTCTCCTGCGTAGAGTTTCTCCGGGTCGGTGACGTATATTGTCGTCGGCTTGGACAGTTCAAAGACGTTGATGAACAACTCCAGGAGTGGTTGCAAGTACTCGAAATAATTTGAGCCGGAAGCGCATCGATCACTGTAGGCAGCTTGCAAGGAAACCGGGTCGTCGTCGGAAAGCCAAAATTCTTCACTACAAACTAACGCAGGTGGACCGGTCCATTTTTCAAACAGCGGAACCCTATGGGACATCGTGCACAGTACTTTCGACTGTTTAGAGATATCTTCATGAGGATGGGCCATGAGCCTTGCTTACCTCGATCAAGAATAAAGCAAGTCCACCAACACCGTTTTCGAGATTCTCGTAGGACCCATGTACATCCGTTGGTTCCAACAGGTAGATTCGGAAGCTCCGTGTCAAGTCGAAGTTCTTGTGCCTTCAATAAAGTTGGTGATGATTATCGCTGGTGTTTCGCTTACCATTTTACAAGCCAGAAACAGATAGCCTTCAGCGTTAACGTTCATTCGTTTTGCTTCATTTTTTGAAGCACAACAAATTTTTAGATGGGGTCAAAATGATATTGAAATGATCTCACCAACACAATAAGAGTACAGAACTAAGAGAGCCTGCACCGACGAAACGGAGGTTTTGGAACCCTCTGCCAATTCTTTGGCCCGTCTGAAATAAATAGTCTCGATCTCAGGCGCCGTCCCAGCGAACTTAACCGATGTCGCGGCAGCAAGTGCACAAACGGCGAATCTGAAGAGCTCAGTTACTAAACAATGCGCAGTGCGGCCCCGATGCTTGCCGAAGTAAAGGGCTTGTCTTCGGCAGGTTCGCAAGAAATGATCGCTTATGAATAAAGCCGATGGGCATCAGCCGCAAGCTAAAGTAGGCCTCTGCAAGTTCCCGCTCTTCACCCTCCGGACGATTGTCTAATTCGCGAGTTGGTGAGGGATGCGGTGGTCAAGCGAGGAATCCAACGGACCTGGCGCCGGTGTCGGCCCGACACTCGCTTGGACCGCATTTCTGTCGGGCAACCCCGCAGAGCTGCCGGCCTGCTCCGAGACCGATCGCCGCCCCGCAGCGAGCCTGGCGGCGCGAGCGGCGCGGGAACTTACTTTGGACCCGCTGCCGCCGGCCCCTGGCACCGCCATCGCAGTAGCCGCACTGCGGCGGGCGATGGCGGCTTGGTAGCGGGCAGCCAGGGTCTCATCGACGCGCGTCATGGTGCCGTGGTAAACGCATGGCTCGCTCAGCTTGACGCAGAAGCCGCACGCAGGTCGGACACCGTCGCACTTCTTGCGGCGCCGGCGGCAGCCCTCACACGACCTGCGAGAGGCAAAGGGACCGGCAGGGAAAACATACGAATGAATGAATGTGTACAGGCGTGTCAAGCAGAGGGTCCTGGCAACGGTAGAAGTCGAAGGAAGGGAGGGGGTGGTATGGGTGCAGCCGCACCAACGCCTGAACACGGCCTCGCCTCGGGCGCCTCCGCTGAGGCTCCCGTTGCCAGAGGTGGTGGTGGTGCTCATAGAGTAGATCACGTGACCTTCATTACTAATCCCAGCGCCTGCGCCACCTTTTAGCCAACATGCAACATGCATTAGTGTCACGGTTCCTGCCCTACCATTTCCAATTGTCAGAAAATATCACTTTCGACCTCCATGCTCTCTATCCTTATCCTCTCATATCCCCTTAATTTTCTACACACTCGTCTCCTTTCTTCGAAAAACCGAAGCCTCAACCTACTTGTGGTCTCAGACAATCTGGTCGTGTGGTGGGGAATTTACATCATCTCACTCCGAATAAATCAGAAACTTCGAAGCCAGTGTTTCTTACACTCTTGTTCCTCCACGAGTTTGCCTACTCTCTCAGTACACATCTGGAGCAGCCCCCACATTCTCCTGGACCTTCAGAGCGATCTATGGTCTCGCCCAAGCAGTATTCATTCTCGTTCATCACCCAATGCATTGATTGACATACACATTCACAAGGCACCACAAAGCAAGCCTCACGGTGCTGCAGCAGGCGAAACGACCCACGGGTGAGCGCATACCTCGGCCATGTCGGCCCGCTCCTCCCATGACACGCACAGCATGCGGCCCACAAGCGTCTTGGCCGCCGCCGACGCACCGCAACGCTCCAGCCGACCGACGTCGAACCGGCCACCGAGTATATTCATCTGCAAGCGCGGTAGAAAGTCGTCGTTGAACGGCAGCGCCCCCGTCAGCAGCGCGTACAGCACGCATCCGAGTGCCCACACATCCGCCGCCGCGTGGAACCGCGACGGCAACGGCGGCGACCGAGATTCGAGCGAGTGCAACGGTGGCGGGGACGACGCGGCTTGCGGTGAGGTCGCAGATGCGGCCGGTGACGGCAGCTGCAGTGAGCCCGAGGGTGAGCGAAGCACCTCTGGGGCGCAATAGTGCACAGAGCCTATGGCACAAGAGCCACCACCCGCAGAGAGCGGCGACTCGGGCGGAGAAGACGAAGTCAGACTTGCCATCCATTCCGAAAGGCCAAAGTCGGCGAGCTTGCACAAGGGCGGGCGGTCGGCCTCAATCTCATCGAAATCATTTGCAAGGACAAGGCCGTCGTTGTCAGACGCAGCAGACGACGTAGAGGAGCACTCGCTGAATGAGTCGAGACGCACAGGCATATGGCCCCGATTCTGAATGTGGCCAATATCCCAGTGATGCCTTTGAAGTGGAGCGGTGCGGTGACGCCGCTCTTCCTCGCTGTCAATTAGAAGAATGTTTTCCAGCTTGACGTCGCGATGAACCACATGGGCAACTGAGTGCAGGTAGTAAACAGCTTCGGCAACCTGAACAAAGATTTTCCGAGCGAGCGCTTCGCTCAGAGGAGCCTCGGACTCTTGCTGGGACGTGGAAAAAGAATTGGCGAAGCCGAAGTACGATGCAAGTGAAGATGCACTCTCGGAGTTTTGTTTCTTGGACGTGAGAGCCCGTGACCGCCGTCTCGTTATAAACTCAAGCAAGTTACCGCCTCGGGCGAGTTGTGAAACAACGAAGGTTGCATCCTCCGTATCCATCACATCGTAAATGGGTATAATATGCGGATGATCCAGCGTTGCCATTATGGCAGTCTCGTGATCCAGTTTCTCGTGAATGGCATCCAAAACAATATTTCTGCCCGGCACATCTTCTTCACGCCTGTCGTATGACCCTTGAACGACCTCCGAACCCATATGGGCAGACGCAGGGCTACTGAAAGCGCGTGGAAGTGGTGGTCTCGGGCCCATTTCCGATGCAGAGCTCCCGATGTTTTGAAGGGCAAAGGCGGGAGAGGTCGCGTGATGTTGAAACGGCCGTGGGAGTGTTGACGGGGATTTCGACGATATTCCGAGGGGAGTAGCCACTCCTGCTGTGCCGGCGCCATTATGATAGCTATCTGGCACATGTTCATGATGAGCAGGCTTTGAAGTGACCTTGATCGCTACCCTTTCTTGGCCAAGGCTGGGCTCAGCGAAGGTGGCCTCAAAAACATAGGAAAAGGCCCCACGACCGATTTCGCGACCGAGCAGCCACTCCCCTACTTGATCTCCTTCCGTGTAAACTCCCCGGGCTGAAATCGAATGGACGATAAGAAAATACGAAACCAAAAGTTTTGAACTTACTAGGAGTTGCTGCTGCGGCACTACGGAGTGAGTAGAGGAATGATGCAGCTGGCGACTGTTGCAAGCTTGACGGGGCAAGACTTTCCGGTGAAGCGTCGACACTCACACGTCGTCGCACATTGACCTGAATTCCACTGCCTCGCCGCAAAGAAAGGCGCTCGAGGAATGAAGAGCTGCTGGGAATTCTGTTGATTGATTCCTTTCCATCGTGACTATCATACGAAAACGTGACTGAGTCGCCAATGTTCGACAAGGCCGAATATGAAGCTCCATATGCTGCCGATTGCACCTGCTCTTTCCCGGAGCCAGAGCGCCCTGCCAGTTGAATAGCCACGATCTCTCCGGTACGGTTATAGGACTGAAAGCCTGGAGGTTGAGGAGAAGAAGCAAAAGACGGCGACGATTTGTTTCGCAAAGCGCTACTTAATTGGCTTTGACCATGGTTGGAGGCGGATGGGGCTTGGGATGCTCCCAAAGGAATATCTCCCTTGGACGAACCACGATGTGAAGCTTCTGATGGCTCAGAGTCATAATCCAGGCTGTCCTTGGACTCTGGCGTTCCCACGAATATCAACGGCCCTGCCCGACGGGTTTCGTTTCCCTCATACTCATCGAGAGGCCGGGCAAACGCCTTTGCCTCGGTTGATTTTGGTTGATGCAGAAGTGCGGGCGGCCGGCTGGTTGGGTTGCTGTCAGCGTCGGTTGCTCGACTAGTGTCTACCATAAGCCGGTCATTTAAGGTCCCAGTTCCGTATGAAAAGGACAGTAATGTTCCAGATGGGTGACCCCTGGAGCCTGGGCGAGTGACCGGACCAAGTCCAGAGGGAGACGGAAGCGGCCCTGACGTCGCCGCTCGGCCAACAAGGCCCAAACTAAGGGCCGATATCGGCTTAGACGGCCCGGCGGTGTCAGGAGAGTCTGGTGGATTCCAGGTAAAATCGGCCACTGACTTAGTCAGGTCGGGGACAGGAGATGGTGCCAAATCGGAAAATAAACCCTTTGGTTGACCCAAACTAGGATGCTGAAATCCAAATACACCTGCAGGGAGCGGCGGGAGATCCTTCAAGGGAGTCGGCTCCTCTGGACTGAAAGGATGTGGACCCGGACCGATGGACGTCGGTGAGTTGCGATCGGCATCACGGGACACATCTGTTGCGACGGACGTGGCTGACAAAGGGGTTGGCGGTGAAGTTGGGAGAAGCACATCGGGGGAGGCCGGGGCGTCGGCCCTCGACGGTGAAGCCGCAGCCTTCTCGCGCTGGGTGTCGATGAACTTAGAGACGAGGTGCCTGTAGCGCGAGGCCGGATGACGGCGGGAGGCGCCTGCGTCGGGGCGGATGAAGTTGAGTGAGGTGTGGTTCAGAACCTCGAGATCGCCCCGATACACGCGCGGATCGAGAGGTGCGCCGGAGGAGAGAGACTTGGACGAAGGCCACATCAGGCGGCGGGGGTGAGTTGGTTGCGGGACTAAAGGGAGCTGGCTTTACGGCGCCGCCAGCAACCAAAGCACCAGGGGGGTTTTTCAGTGAGATCAAGCACAGGCCTGTCTGCTGACCAGTGTGGCTGCACGTACGCGAGCGACAGATCATGTGAGTGGCTGAGGGTGGTGTGGCCCCAAGGGAGTGTCATGAATCGACTGGCTGGCCGACAGGCTCAGCGTACACTCTCGGTGGGGCGACTGACTCCGGCTGACTGACCGAACAGCCACCCACTGATGGCAGGCAGGCAGCCCATTGGACGATTGTGCTGCTGACCGAAGATTGATGATTGATGGTCAGGTCTGAGATCAACCAACAGCATAAGTGTGTGCTTATGTTATCACCTTTGGCTCAGTATAGTACGGTCCCCAGCAAATTGCTATGGGTTGCCATAAATAAATCAAAATGAACGTGACCATTGTACGATTCAAATTAATTGAATTGCTGTACAGAGGTTGCTCTGGAAACATTGTGCTCCATTACATTGCTATGAGGGC
The DNA here is from genome assembly GCA_026954515.1 of Cladochytrium tenue. NCBI lineage: Eukaryota > Fungi > Chytridiomycota > Chytridiomycetes > Cladochytriales > Cladochytriaceae > Cladochytrium > Cladochytrium tenue. The sequence continues at coordinate 9,288 of JADGKE010000061.1, forward strand.
GTTTATGCTTGATTACTCATAATGATTCACGGGGTTTATTTAAATGTCTGCCAAATGAGATACACCAGTTTGGTGTGCTGGGAGCCTGGAGTTAACAGGTAATAGTGGTAATGTAGAACTGTATTTGTAATATGATCTTGCTATAGGAACAGCGCTGAGAATTTTATACGGTTTTCATATCGGGTGAAAGCTGAAACGGCCACGAAGTCTTACTAAGCAGACTTTTGGTACACAATATGCAATATAATGGTGAACAATAAGTCGATGCCTCATTTGGTTTCTCCTGAATGCAAGGGATCATTAAATTTTATTTTGACTTCCCAAATGCCTGCAATGGAACCGGTCAGCCCCAATCCGTGTCTATAGAAGAAAATGATTTGACTTCCTATAAAACTGATATAGACCTACATGACCACTCCAGTAAAACAAAGCTGATAAATATCTTTTGATTGACTTATTGCATGAATGTGGGCTTTCGACACTCTGATTGACGAATGTAATGAAGTACAAATATCAAGAAATCGCTTCTGTATAGTTGTGATTTAATCATCTTAGTTATTTTAAGGGGGCACAGCGACGAGGTGTTCATATTTACATTTTGCTGCTTGCATGGCAATTCATGACAAATAGGCAAACAAGGACAAAATTATCAGGAGTCTATCTATTCCTGAGAAATTGTACACTGATCTAATGAGGAAGTCGACAGTTTGAGAGTCCGCCTGTCCTTTCTTTGACATACTCGTCGAAGTTTCGTGGTGTTTTGGTCCCAGTGGACCCCTTTGGTCGTCCCTTGATGAAATTTTGGAACATCTGTCCAACTTTGGCCTGCTGTTAACAAGACAGCCAGGTGTTAGTCCAAGAGCACTGCACAGGTTTTACATGCTACTGCAGTTGTTACTGTAGCTCGGTGGGTTCAGCCGACCAACCAAATAATTCTGTTTGGCGAAACTTTGGAGGAAAAGTTTTTTTTTCGTGTTCTGCGCCACCGCCACCCCTCGTCGTCGTCAAAGACGACCCGATTCTTCATCTTCTTCGCCCTTACCCGACTCCAAACTCCAAGTACATACATCAACAGACACAAGATCATCCATACCCTATCCTTTACCCTTCTTGCGAACCCTTCACAGCACCCAGCTCAGGCTGTTCGCACTTTACGGCCCTGCCCTCGCCTCATCCGTTGGCCATACCATTCATCTTCCATTATCGACCCATCTGGGACCTTTTATACAGCCTACCCTTTCCTCGCCTCTGCGAGCTTTTCCTATGCCGTTGCACGTGAACGGCAACACCTCGATCTTCGAGGACATCGTCGCGCTGAGCTCCAGAATTTCCCGCGCCTTGGTCACAAACGTAATACCGCCACACACGAAACCGATGCTTTTCTTCTAGTGATCATATCTCAAGCATCCACGAGCGCAATCATTCACACATATTGACCGACTCCTTTCTCCTTTCTCCCTCCAACCCCCCCCCTTCTCTACTAGCTCGATGCCGGTCTTGCAACCATACCGTTTGTACGCAACCTCGAGATCACCACAGGCTTCGGCCGCATGCGGCTCTTTTATTTCGGCGTCGCAATCTTGGTCGGCGCCGGCCTTGTCGCCTCCAAGGTCAACCCGCAACAACTCACTCACTTCGCCGCCTACATCTACCCGACTGTCCAGTCGCTACGTGCTGCCGAGTCGGGAATTATTGAAGACTGCAGACAGTGGTGACGTTTTGTTCGCTTTGCTTTTATTCTCTCCCACCTGCTGCTCGAACTCTGATTCCCTATTTGCTGGCGCTGCGCCAAACAGGTTGGCCTTTTGGGTCATTTATTCCTTCATGACATTTGTCGAGTACGCCGAACAGGTTCGCCACCCCTTGCAAATCTGTCAGTCAGCCCAGGTTACTAACTCGCTCCCCACATCCCTCCCATCCGACCGAATTGCTAAATCCATTAAGCCCGTGCTCGCTATGCTACCCCATTACTACTTGCTGAAGCTCATCTTCATCGGCTGGCTGATCCTCCCGCGGTTCAACGTGAGAACCTTAGTACTATAGTTTGAATATTCGCCTTCCGAGCCCCCCCCCCCTGCGTCAACCTAGTAATGTATCATCTCATATCTACAGGGGGCCCTCATTATGTACCACTCGACCCTCAAAACCCTTCCCCTCCTACCGCTGCTGGCACCAACTGCTTACGCAATGGCAGCCGTCGCCCCGCACCCGCTGCCGGCGGCGGCACCGCCGCCACCTCCGGTGCCGGCCCCAATACCCGCTACCAATTCCCTCTTCTCGCGTCTGAACACGTCACTGCGCCGGCGGCCCATCACACGGCGCTACAACACCCTATTTTGATTCCCCGCCGTCGCCGGAGCAACACAACGGTCGTCTGTCCTCCACGCCCGGCGATCTGGGATTGGAGTCGTATTTGTTCCTCTATCTAAGTGCCTCCCTGGCCCCCTCCAACCCGCATCCCCCCTTAGTTCAAGGGAAACAAAAACGCCAACGTCGATGAGAGACACTATGCGACATCCAATATTTGCGCACACTCCTCCTGCTTAATATTACTGATTCTCATCTACGTATTTCCGTGTTTCCATCGCGTCGCTTATTTTTGCACTTTTTTTTTTGGTGTGCCTAATCTAAGTGCACATGGATAGTACTGAATCCACGTGCCTCGTCATGGTTCGATGCAAATGGAGTGGAACACTGCCACCTTTTTTTTTTTTTGGCTTTTTCGGGAGAACGTTCCAGAACCGGACTGTGGAACCGCTTCCACAGGGCCAAAGGCAGAGTTCCAGAACACCGCAGAAAGACGGTGAAACGTAGCCACCTTGTGAAAACGAACAAAGGCAGAATGTCTATTTTCAGTCGGTGAGTTGCGGTTGTGGAAGTGTGGTCAGAATACCCCCTCCCCTCCCCTCCCCTCCTGTTGGTGGGAATGACGGTCGTTATGGAGTCGGCGAAGAACGCTAAAGGCTTGTTTGATAATAGCGTGGCGAGCTGTTTATCTCACTAAGGGCAAAGATCAATGAGGGGTGGGTGTGGTTGATATAATGGGCAAAAGAAGGCCGCGTTGCGGACAGATGATGAGTAGCGGTTGTGGGGTCGGACGGAGTGGAAGAGAGGGAGCGAGGGTACGAGGAGTATCCATTTGCAAAAAAAAAAACGAAGTGAGGTGCAGGCTCTCGGTCGGAGACCGAAGAGACCAAGAAACACGAGCCTCTTTATGACAACGTCAACTTCTTCGAGTAGCCATGTGAAAGCGAAGGGAAGGGAGAAAAGTGACTCGGCATCTCTTAAGCGAGGGCTTCGTGAGTGAAGGGAGATGGGGAATCGGCAATATTTTGAAGAAAGAGGGCAGCAGAGATCTGGAGCGGCGACTGCCTGAGGGACTGTGAAAAAAAAAAACGAGCTCATCGGGTAGTGAGGTCCCCGAATTTATCGACGCGACTGCTGCTGCTGCTGACGGTGCATACGCTCGCAGCTGCCACTGCAGTACGACAAGCCAGGGCGCTTCGGGTTCTGGCACGACGGGCGCAGGCACAGCCGCGGGTCCTTGACATACGACAACGACGACGCCGTCGCCGAAGACGACCCGCTGACAGAATAGGGGGTCGGTACGGCGGCAGCCGGCGCGGCCGGCGTCGACGGGAACCGGTAGGCAGACGGCTGCGACGGGGTGAACGAGGTTGGGGGCGGCCGGGACGCCGACGGCCCAGAGTAGTAGGCCGGACCTGAGGGCGGCGGGCCGGGCGGCGGCATGGAAATGCGGGCAGCGCTGCTGGTTCGCGAGGAGGGGGGCGGCGACCTGGTGGCGCGGTCCTTGATGCGGCGGAGGAGAACGTCGTGGACATCCTCCTTGAAGCGCAGCTCGGCCTGCTCCCACTTAGACTGCGGAAGGCTCGGGTCGCGCTTCTGCTTCAGGGACTCCAGGAATGATTTGCACTCGGCATCAAAGTCGTCCACGGTCGTGAGCACGCCGGCGTCAATGGCCATCGAGAGGTGTTGCTTCGCCTCCATGATCCGGTCTACAATCGACTGGAAGGCAGTGGCCTCGAATACTTCGCCGAGTTCCTCTTCTGCCTGTCGCATTTCCGCCTTCAGTGTGTCCATGATACTTTGGGCTTTCGGGCTATTCTTGACGACCTTGTATGCTGCTTGAAGCTCGGCGTCGCGGATCGCAAGCATTTCTCTCTCGCTCATTGGCTTCCCGTTCTCGGTAAAGTTCTGCAGGAGTTGGTCCCGGTAATTTTCCAAAGCCTTCACGTAGGCTGCGCGTATCATATCGTTTGTGACTGACCTTGGCGCCTCAGTTGGTTTACGGCGTGGAAGTGCGATAGCGCGATCGGGCACGTTTTGCATGGCCCGTGTCACAGCGTCGGCTAGACGAATCCGCGGGGGAGATTGAGAGGGAGCTTGCGAGGGTGGCGGAGGGGGTAGTACTCGTTCGGCAGCGTAGACGGACTGATTAGTTGATGACGAGACGGCTGCCTGGCCAGACGAACTTGTACTTTTGGATGAAGAGCTGACATTTCCCAAGGAAACCGAGGATTTGGGGGCCTCGACTCGCTTAAGCCGCTCCAGTTCCATCCGAAGGCGCTCGTTCTCAGCGCGTTGCTTCTGCAGCTCAAGTTCCGCCTGAAGCCTCAGTTTTTCTTCCTCGGCCTCCCGTTGCTTCCTTAAAAGTTCGCGCTCAGTCTTGGCTTTCTGCTCCTCGAGCTCACGAAGCGCGGCCGCCTTCTCTGCAGCGAGAGCTTCATTCCGGCGAAGCCGTTCGAGCTCGAACTCGGCCTCCTGAAGCTTTCGCTTTTCCTCAAGCGCCGCCTTCTCCGTTTCCAGCTTCCGCAAAGCCGCCATCCGCCTATCACGCTCCGCAGCTTCCTGGCGCAAACGCTCCTCTTCTTCGCGTTTAAGGCGTTCCTCTTCAGCTCTTCGCTGCTCATCGAGAGCCCTTTGGCGCTCTTCTTCTTCTCGCCTGAGTCTCTCCTCCTCTGCCTTGGCTTTTGCAATGCGTTCTTCTTCCTCTTGCTTCGCTTTTGCAATGCGCTCCTCTTCTTCTTGCTTTGCTTTAGCGATGCGCGCTTCTTCCTCTTCCTTGATTTTTCGAGCAATTTCCTCCTTTTCTTTCAAAACTCGATCCGACTCTTCCTGGATCCGACGTTTCAGTTCCTCGCGCTCTCTAGCAAAGCGCTCGGCTTCCTCCTTCAATTTTCTTTGCAGCTCCTCCTTCTCGCG
>JADGKE010000062.1:0-14467 GCA_026954515.1 Cladochytrium tenue
CTCCCACCCACCCCCCAACCAATATTAACGTCCCTGCATTGATCTGCCCGTAGCTTTGGAGACAAAACGGCCCCTACTCCCTGTTCACTCATATCCTTTTTTTCCTCTGAAAGTTTTACATTAACTTTCGCCACCTCAGTCTCGCAACCTGCTCTCATAATATGCCGACACAAACATTTCGTCTTTAACCGGCCGTCTTCACCTACTCTCGTTGAATAAACCACCTTGCATCCCCGTGTGCTACTTTTTTTTTACACATGGCGTTGTTGTGAAGTCAACTCTCCTCCAGGGGCAGTCACAGGTCATGGTTAATACAGGCATATGTAGTTTGGGAGGTTTAGGCATTTCGCACTGCATTTTCTTTTCGGCTTTGTGGTGGATGGCCGCTGGTAGATAATACGGTTGTTGGTTGCTGAATATTCGTCGCCTCTCCGCCTCGATATACCAAAAGTGCCTCTGATTGGTTGATCCTGTTGAGGCATGTGAGAAATTTTCGTGTGTGCGAGTTTTGGCTTTGACAATTTTTATCGACGAGTGAATTGTCAAACTTGGCAGCGGGATCGACGTTGGCCAAAAGCTATCTACCGTACCTGTCGGGATTAAGGACCTTATAGAAGTGGATGTGAGACGAAATTGTGTGTCTGAAGTTGGGGATGGGGACAGGCGGGAGGCTTAGATCCTTGTCATGATAATTAGCAACGCAAACGTTGACTAAGACATGTGGTTATAACCCAAGGTAGAAAGGGTATAGCCCATAATGAACGGAAAGTCGATTGTGGGAGCACCCTCTACAAGACACCTATTCCAACAGGACCAACTCCAGTGAGACGGAAAGTCGGAATGTCTCCTCCACCGAAGTAACTGCTGGTGTTCCGGCATAGGTGAGATATGAGGCCGAGCCTGGTTGCCATGCTTAAATGGCAGGTAGCATCTGCGACGTTAAAGGAATAGTTGGTAAGGGACTCACACATGGAGCCGGCATGCATACAAGGAGAGGAGAGTGCCATACATTTACCAATGAAAGAGTACGTTTATGTTCATTCTCATGTCCATTTTTTCTTCGAGTGGGTTGTTCATCTCTTCTCTCAACCTCACTCTTGCTGGGTCTGTCTTCGAGATTTCAACATACTTTAATACTAAGGTTTTCCGAACCCACGCTGCATGCCTCCTGTGAATGCTTTCAGGCCCGAGGCGCCATCTGCGCATGCGGTTGGGCTTCCTCCTTTTGCTAATCTCCCATAACTTTGCGCTTTGCTGTTTTGAGAGCCATTTTCATACCAGCTCAGATACATGGATTTGAGATGAATTTGAGGGCTGCGTAGAAGACTGCGGATTTTCCCCTCCTTCAATTTTACCCACTAGGGGGTGAGAAAAGTAGTTTTGTTGGCCAGACAGAATATAGATCTACTCGCTTGCGCATCCGACACAGGGATGCAGCTCTCCTGCCATTACGTCGTCCATATCCAGTAATTAATCTCTATCTTACACCATCCTTTCCATGGCTCCTGTATTTTTAATTGATCCCTCAACCGTGTGATTGACCATGTCATACTGTTGTGTAAAGACCGGTCGCGGGTTCCGGGGTCCTCGTCAAAGTCAATAGGGGGGGTGATGATTATTGTCACAAGCTCGCATACAAAGTTACTTTCCAAGAGAGTATGGGGGCCAGTAGTCACAAACCTTGTTTTTTTCCAGGTCGAAGCAGTTTAAGAAGTTTAGTAAGTTTAAGAAAGTCAATTTCCTAGGTTCTCGTTTAATTGCCTTGCTGGGTTATCCCTCCTTATTTATCACGAATACTTCATCAATATGGAAATATTCGAAAGCTACCAAAAAGACACAAGACATCCCAGCAGTGACGAAAGTGGCTGCAGGTGTTGAAGTGGCAATTAGGATGCCAATGTCTTTGTTTTCTCCCTTGCTTTAATGGAGTAAGTGCAGCTAGTGGCGGAATGGAGGGATTGCTCGCCGACACGCCACCTGTCGCTTCGTGGAGAGCAGAGAAATAATCATGGAAGGCCTACGTGTTTGGCTCGTCTGGAATCATATGATGTTGTTTGTCAATGGGGCTTGGTGGGTACTGAAAGGGGAAGGGTACAAGGCAAGGCACGTGGCCACTGTCATGACTAGGCCATTGGCGCGAGTACTAAATATAAATTAAGGAATCGGAATAAAGGCGTCCTTCTCGGGTGGACTGCATCAGAATTAACGGTAGAGAACACAATAGAGAACACAAGAAAGTATGCACATACTGTTTAAACGACGGACGTCGGAAGCAAAATTTGATTACATAGGCGGTATGAACGGGTCAAGATGGTAGAAATTGGAGAGGCACAAAATATGTCGACGAGCGTACGCCCTATGGAAAACCTACTGGTACGAAGGGGTGAGCAAATCTCATCAATGAATTTTAATAGCATAATCAGAGTGGTGCGGCGCCAGTTTAAAAGCGTAACATGGGTGTGAAGAACGTGGCTTTAGGTCAAAACGGCGACGAGACTTTGATCTCAGAGGAGCACCCCATTGGTTGTCTCGCCAATGCCCTTGATCCAGTTGACACATTTGCAGTTGACCGCTCTTCCTCGAGCTGTCTCCTTCGTCCTTGTTTGTGCTATCACTGACAACTTCGCTGTCGTTTAGCTGTAATATTAAGCTTTTATTTTGTTTGTGTCTTTGAAAAAGTAGGTTAGATTTTAGTACTTCATTGGTACCTCAGGGGCTACTTGGCTAGTTACGGTCTTCATCACCTCTCCGATGTCGGAAATCAGCTCCGCCGTACCTGCGGTTGCGGCACAGAGCTTTCTCCAGAATTGCTGGCTCCTTTGTTGGGACTTGTACAGTTGATCCTCTTCTCAGCCAATCCGTATCCTTATGTTTCATGTCCTGGCCAAACTCTTTCCCTACCCCTACTTTGAATTTTCCGCAATTAACATTGGGTGATATTCTGACAAATCAGACACACCCCCCCCCCCCCCACACACACGCACACACACAAACACGTCGCCGCCGCTACTGGCGCTGGACACACCAGGTTCAGCAGTCTCAGCGCACACCATTTTGAGGGCTGTTGCTTGCTGTTGATTTTACCAACGTGCCTGTGCAGTACCAAAGTTGGTGCTGCTTGCATCATTATTACTACTGCTGAACCATCGTGCTGTGGTGACCTGTTAAATTCTGATTGCTTCGGGGGTGTTATCTCCTTAAGAGAGATGGCATGTGAAGGGCAAAGGGGCGTTGATAGCGGGTAGGAGTGTTTACGCGACGGCGGCAAGGTGGCGAAGGCGAAGGAGGCGAGGCTCAGAATTATAAGTTAATCAGATGATTAACCCAATTCTCCATCATAGCCCCGAGCGAAAGGGCAGTACTTCATAAAAAAGAGCCATTTTTTTACATGAAATACGCGCCTGGCGGTGCCAGCTGTCGCCTCCGCGGTCCTTGCGTCTGCACCATCCTCTGATCACGCCCCGCAACTCTCCACTTAAAACCCGCGTTACCAACAAAACAGGACCAACAAAAACAAGAGCCCACGACCACTGGAATGCCTGAAGAGCGTTATCACTCCCAACATTCAGTTAGTGATAGATACAAAAAAGTTTCCCTAAGGCACGGAACATGCTCTGGTCAACAGTACACACATCATTGCTCACCATGCAGCCACAGGCTCTACTGAGAACCAATCAAGAAGTGGGTACCCTCACAAGGTTGACATTTGTGACATACGCATTTGACATAGTGTGATCTTTATCTTGCAGGTACCTAATGCTTAGCGGGATTACCAACTCTGTAAATGCATAGCACAAGCCACAGTACATAGAGCTGAATTGTCGCGACGCCCTCGCCGTGCCAATTTTGACCTCCTTGCTCATGTCTTTATTCCCCTTCTACTTTGTCTTTTCCCCAGCCTCCTCACTATTACAGCATCTACCAATCTGGCCCTCCCTTTTCTCCGTAATGATCTTTCCACCCCTCTTCTCACTTTCGCTCCCTATGGTGTATTGAATTCAAAGTCCCACACCAATTAAGCGGGCTTTCGACAATCTGGCAGGGTGGGGAATAATCTTTGTTCACTTACCCCCACCTGCCGGGTGAGCTGCACGTCCCCACCTCCATATCTGGTTCCAACTCTCTCCTCACTGCCGTCATGCCATCCACGTCCTGACGCTCTGCTTTGTGATTCTAGTATTGCTTGGTCGAAACTCAGAATCTCTCCAAAAATCCGGCAGATTATGGTCTTCAGGTGTGCGCTGAGAGAGCAGGCGAACTCGTCGGAGACAGAGAAGAATTACAAAAGGACAGGAAAATAGTCTATTTAAAGCCTGACAGGCGGGAGTAAGTGGATGAAAGTTCTTCCCCACCATGCCAGATTGTCAGCAGCCAGCTCTTATAGGCGAGGGACTTTGATCATTCAAGGGAGGTGAGGTTTTTTTTGGGAGACTTCAGCTGAGGTGAGGCACGAAATACGGAAGAGAGAGCGGAAGGATAGTTAATGAGGATCAAAGTGAAAGGTTTAAGAAGACAAAGTACGGGGGATATTATGGAGTAAGGGAAAAGGATAATTATCGTAGGAGGTAAATTTTGGGTGACAGTCGAGAGGCGAAGATCCAGTATATGGGGACACAAAGCTTGGCATTCGCTAAGTCCTGGCAAATTCTGATTAGGGCGGATCTGCCATAATTAAAATTTGCCAGGGCCGGCGTAAGCTTTTCCTATATAGTGGATCTTCCAGAAAATTAAACATCCATTTTTTGAGAAGACCTAGACGTGCTTTCTATTTTTCTCATTACAATGGATTTTTAGTCCATCTTCCATGTAGGTGTGGCAGAGCTGATTGCCAGGAGAGGTCCGCCCACGAACCGCTAGGAAGGGTCTCTTCGGATGACGAGAAGAAGCCAGCCAAAAAAAAAAACAACAGGAAAGAAACCAAAAAGGAGATCAAATAGAGAAGGAAAAGTAGTTGAGACCAGTCACGGCCACCTGGCGTTGGCAAAGAAAAAGTTTCTGTGCTGCATAGCCATGGGAGCACCAAATGCACGTGATATTGTGCTGCACATAGCAGTGTAAGGGGGAGCAACCATGCTCTGGGCCACCAAGTAGATGTAGCACGCCACAATCACGTCACGGCGATGAGTCCAACTGTCCACATGTTCCGTCAGGACGATCAAGGCTCTGACCACAGCAGCCTTCCACGACATCAAGTCTGTGGTTGGAAGGACAAACATCCCTTCGGGACTTGGCCAATCCATGCGAGACCACAAGCCCCTCAGCTCGGAGCCAAGACCGTTGCACCAGGACATGCTGACCCTCCACTCGACCCTCAGTCCAAGTGCCCGCTCTTCCTCTGCGGCATGGTTCCAGGTGCGGACCATTGTTTGCATGCAGCGCACAGCATGCTCATCTCCCTTGGCCACATGGTCTGGTTTGAACGTCAGGACGCCGCCTCGCCCGTGGCTGTACAGCAGGCGCTTCTCGTGCATGTACAGTGAAGCAGCCACGATGTGGCCTGGCTGCACACGGTTTCCCTCCTCCTCTCTGGTCCGGGGAGGCTGGGGGGTATACCTTGCAGTAGCTCCACCCAGCTCACCTGACAGGCAGAACGGGTATGTGACAATGCACCCGTCACGGAAACCAAGTTCTGACAGGTACTGCTTAGCCCATGCTGTTCGCCACACCAGTGTCTGGCCCCGGTTGGCGACAAGGTCCAATCCAATGTCAACGTACACGTTGGATGGTTCCACTGCATCCCAGTCTATTTCATCCACCCGTTTGGCCAGGACGTTTGTGATCATCAGAGGACCCGCGTCGCTCTGCTCCACCGGAACAGCTGCCTTGAGGTCCTTTGCCAGGACTTGGAAAAAGAATCCGCCAGCGAATCTCTGCAGTGCTGGGGTTCGGGCCACCTCGGCCCGGATATTGTCCCAGAAGCGGGCTGACGTGCCAGCCGGCAAATAGTAACGCTGGAAGCGGAGCTGGCCATTTCCTGCCCGGGCACGCTGCACACCCACAGCATAGTCCGATGGATACTCTTCTGCATGATCAGGCATGGTGGCTCGGAGGACAGGAAGCAGAGCGCCCTCGTAGAACACGGTCGCCAGACGGCAACGATTGACCCGCCGTCGCCACCAGGACAAAGGTATGCGAGGGAAAAACAAGTAGATCCTGAAACGCCCACACTGGCCAAAGGACCCTACGCACAGGTGTGGGATCCGATGGAGCAGCAGCTCTGCGTTGCCCACCTGCTGCGTAATGCCAGTCGGGCCGAGCTGGGCTGAGAGGTCGGGAATCGGCATGATGTGCGATGCCTGATTAGAAGATAATATATCCAAGCGCTCACAGGTGATGGATATGGAATCCACGTCGACGTTGACACGAGTGGTGGCACCTGCCAAGTCATTCACCCTGAAGCTGCTGTAATCGAGGCGCACCCCATCTGGTAACCCCGGACCTTGGTATCCCTCCAGAGCCTCGGCCACCGACGCATTGTTGGTTAAGGGTGTTCTGCGGATGCGTGCCTCAGGGTCAGGCGCCCTGGTGGCTCCAAGTGCGGCAATAGGATGTGCAGTTCCAGTCAAGTGGGCACACAGGGTCTGCAGCTCCTCCGTGGGTACAAGAATAGGTTGTGCTCCTTGGCCACCGTTCGGAATACTGCCCTGGCCGACAAGCTCGTCGTCCCCATCTTCCTCGTGGTACGGTCCAAAGTCTGTAACAGGATCGGCCACGTCGATGCCAGAGAAATCTGGGTGGGGGTCGGCTCTGTCTGTGTCGTCCTCCTCTCCGGAAATATGAGAGAGTGCACCAAGGATGGCATCGCGCATGTGCGTGATGGTCCAGCCCCGTGTCAGAGAAGTGTACATGGGGGACGGGATGGGTCCCTGCACATTCAGCAGGAAACCTTCCTGCACGTAAAACGGTGTTGTCGAGTCAGTTTCATTCACCGGCCCAGGGCCTCGCAGTGGAGACGAGAGCGTGTGGGCAGAGGTTGCAGGTGTCATCATCCACTGTGCCCTCCGGTCTGTCGGCCGTGCTCGCCGGGCTCCACGACTCGCACTGCTGTCCATCTGGTCCAGACGGCTTTCATTGCCAACAGGTATTTCCTCAAATTCCATCGGCTGGTTGACCTCGTCAAGGACAACAGCAGGGGGTATGGAGGGGCAGGTGGCAAGTACTGAGGGTTCCATATTGGCACTGGTGCCTGTGGCATTCTGTAAAACCCCAATGGGACCCCAAGGGCGAGTTGAGTCCACGAGCTCGACAGATCCAGAAGCTGATGCGGAGACCCCGCTGTTTCTGTCATCGTGAGCTGGATTGTCACTGGCAGCAGCCTGTGGGACAGGGTACGTTCCACGGTCCAAGTCAGCGTCTACAGGTAGCTGCTGGCCGTCGAGGGCGCTGGGGATGTGCCATTCTTGGAGACCCGAGAGTGAAGGAAGTGCGCCGGCCTGTTGGATAAAAATGGGATCGACAGTACCTCCAGCGACCGGTCCCGCACGGTTGGGTGCTGGCTCCCGAGTACTGGCAACAATCCTCTCAACTGCTGCAATGGCGGCTATAGATACCCGTTCATTTGAAGTTATCGCGTGCCGGTGATATTTCTGCTGTGACACCATGGAACGCTCATTGGATGCTTGCTGTGATACCATGGCCTCCACGACACTTTCAACCGCCCTCGTGGACGTGCGCCGTTGCTCGTTGAGGGCGAACTTGGCCAGCGAGGTGTAGCGCCCTTTCCTCCGGACTGGGGCAGCTGCTGGAGATGATGTCTGAGTGGCCACGTGAGAGAGCCAGGGCCACCTCCCGCGTGCCTCTTCGCGCCCGTGGCTCGCTCGACCATGTCGCCTGGGGCCATGGTTGTAGTCACTCGCTTCACCTCTGTTATTGTTGTCGTCGTCGTCGTCATCACCACTGTCATCATCATCACTGCCCTGTTCTCTGCACCTGTCTGCCTGGACCTCGTCTTCGTCACCGGAAACAGCCTCGTCAGCATCTTCATCATGGATGGGATGGTCCCTGCTGTCATGATGACCATCAGCAGACTCACCACCAACCTCGTGGTCATCGTCGCCGATGTGGTAATGATTGGCGGGGCCATCCTCTGCGGCCCAAGACGGTGCACCGTGGGACAGCGCAGGTAAGCTGGGGGGTGGCCGGGCAACTGGCGACATGAGATGAGGCATCTGTGCTGTGCTGTGTCGGCTCATCCGTGTCGCTGTCGGTGTGGTGTTCATATCAGACAGTCCTGCCGTCCCAGTGGTGCGGAGAGCGCTGGCAGTCGATGTGGCTGGAGCAGGTGTGGGTGTCACGGCGGGGCTGCATGCGGGCGCCGAATGCATCGCCAGAAGACTCGGTGCTGCTGCCGGCGCGCCTGTGGGTACCATAGCGGCGAGGGTGGCCAGGGTGGGGGCTATGGCCGTGAGGGCAGCAAGGGCGGCGGTGGTGGAGTCCGCTGGAGTTGCTGCAGCCAAAGTCGGGGCGCCAGTGGCTGGGACCGGAGGCACGGGCTGATGGCGCATCCTTAGCGCTGTCGCCGGCGAGCGCCCGAATGCGGCGAGGGCAGATGCAAGGGCGGCGGCGGCGTCGCCAGGTGGCGTAGTTGCGACCGCCGGCGTGGTGGTGAGGACGGCAACGGCGTCCACGAGGGGCGTAGACGGATCCAGGAACGCAGGTGGGACGTGCAGCCTCTCTCCCGCCGGTTGGTGCACACCTGCAGTGCCAGAGCTCATTCCGGTGATGGACCGGTCCACTTCCCTAGAGGAACTTCCTGCGGCATGCCACGGCGATGATAGAGCCGCCAGCCAGGCTGGATCAGGGCCTAAAAGGCTCGCGAGGGGCGGCCCATCCGCGACGTGACCGAGGGGGGTATGGGGTGCACCAGCCTGGCTGTCTGGTGCCAGGTCGGCATGACCACCAGCCCGTCTGGTCGAGTGGTTAAGGTGTTGCTTCAACGCCGGGATCCACGAAGTGGTCAGGAGCTCCGCAAACTCATCGGCCTCGCAGCGAAAGTGCACAGTACACAGCGTCTTTAGCTCCCGGGATAGCTCTGCAGGGTTCACAAACGCCACGAAGCCGCCGCGGCGGATGACGGCATTTGCCAGGTCCCGCACAGCACTCTTGGAATCAGGGGTGCACAAGCTGGTCCCGGCGACAACCAGAAGCTTTACAGAGCGCGTCTTGCTGTCAGTGTGGGCACGGTCAAGGAAATCGGCTGCACGGGCGTCATCCTGCTCCCCATACAGCCATATGTCGGCCCGCATCCGATTCTGGTTGCGTATCTCTCTTCCGCGCTGGGTGGTAGTGGCAAGGCAGTCTTTGCACCAAACAGGCCCGCCAGTCGCAAACTGGGACCAGTCCGTATCGTCCGTTGGACCACGGTTCTGGCAGCCGGCATAGGAGCACCTCACACTGTGCAAGGTCCCGTGCACAGCGAGGACGCGTTCAGGTCGAAGTCCAGCCTTAAACTCCAGTTCATCAATATTCTGCGATAATTCGAGTTTTAGACCGCTGGCATGTACCGTTCTCTCACACCACACCTACTCACCATCGTGTAGCAGGTCCGCAAGACACCCAAATCGGAGAGCTGCTTCATCAGTCGGTGGAATCTTGTAGGTTGGGCACCCAAGCTCTGTTGCCGTAGCCCCTCCATAGTCCTGTCAAATTCATCAGGGTACCGCTTGTATCCCCCTTGGTCGAAGAGGTCTTTGAGTTTGCCCCCATCTCGTCCAGAGTACAGTCCGCCTGCTCCCCGGAAAACAGGCAGCCCGGCAGCCACCGATATGCCCGCGCCCACAAGGAAAACGATCTCGTCCGGAAGACCGAGACGATCCACAAGCAATGGCTGCCAGTCAACGCCAGTCATCAGTTGGGGTACAATGGTCCGAGTATCCGAATTGTCCTCATCATCCCTTGAGCAGTAAAAGGTCAGGCCGAGTTGACAGTGAGTCTGGGGCAATTGAACTAACTAACATTCGTCGCCTCTGAGTTCGAGGGAGTGCTCTGGCGCGTGCAGCGGTCTGAAGTCCTCGCCTCTGTGCAGCTACGACAGTGGGTGGCGACGGTCGCGGCAGCGGGGGCGATGCACGCCGAACTTCGTCACGGGGCGCTTTTCCCCCTCTCCGGCCACCCCTGCCTGACAGCGGAATTTGCCAGTCTTCGATGGAGCCTTCATCCTCCTCGTCGTCCGCCGGCACCACTGGCGCCTTGCCTCGGTGTTTGCGCATACCGACAATTCTTGGAATTGCCCTGACCGACCGCAATAGACTGATCAACCACCCCAATGCTCTTTGATAGACAAAACCGGCAAACGGCAGATAGCCGACTGCGACAGATGCCACCCCACCAGACCACGTGAGACAGACAGTTGGCAGGCCTGCGAACCCCCGCCCCAGAAGCACAAAAGAGTAATGAACGAGTGCACTCGGACAGAGCGCAAAATGGATATCCGATAGAGACAGGGCTGCCGCGCAGTTCAATCAGAGACCGACAGCAACAGGCAGCACTTCTTCAACTTTTGTTATCTCAATGAAGTTGAAGAGGAGGACTTGTCGCATTGGCCATTGACAACAACTTCACCCGTGACTCGTCCGTTTCGCAACCTCGGCAACCACGGACATACTTTTTGTGCGTGAGAATGGACTTCTACTGAGGTATGAACAGAACTTCTGATTTTATATTGGTATGAAATAATCTGACGTAATAATGCTACACACTACCGCTTCCTTCATGAAAACGGATTCACCGACCGACAATATGACACCTTTGATCAAGGTGTTTGCTGAAGACGAGGAGGTCTACGTAGTTGTGACCTGGCGCGGGAGGGGGGAGGGGCGGTTGTTGCAGGGCCATCATCAGCTGAGGGGATCGTGACCATGTTTCAGCTACTCACTAGCTGGTGTGTTGCGTCGGGGTGGAGGGTCTCGGCTGGGTGTGTAGGAATGAATGGCAAGGAGGTGAGGGGTTGTGTGAATATATGATAGCACGTCGTTGTAAATCATACATGGAAGAAGGAGGTAGATGGTGGGGAGATAAATGGAAGTTCGGGGAGGAAACATCTAAGAGAGGGTGGAATAGAGAACAGATTCTTAAAACTATGGTAGAGAGGGAGGTAAGGTTGGGAGAATTCATTTGGGGAGTGATTGCGGGTGCGCGAGTGTGAATGAATGCGTGTTGGGGGTAAGGGTGAGGTTAGAGTGGCAAGGCTAAAGTTCCATCATCTTCGTCCCGGCGGATTTCTGGTTCTTCAATCGGGGTGCAACAGGTGGATTGGATTGGTCAAAGCTATTCGTATTGTGTGGGTGTTTGTGTGTGTATGGGGGGGGGGGGCAGGTCGAGGTTACTCTGGAGAGATTTCACGGAGTGAGGTAGAAGGCTCAGGAGGGGACAAGGGTGAGGTCGTGAAGGTTTAAGCTCAGGTCCTGAACAAAGGGTGCACCAGTGAAAGGGAAGGGGTGCTGTGGTGTGTTTGTGGGCGAGTGTAAAGGTGGCGTGTTGGTGCAAAAAATGAGTTTTCAAAATAGTGTGGAAGGTGATCATGGTATCTGTGAGTTGTTGCCTGCGAAGTGTGATATGATCTTTACGTCGGCATCTTGACGGGTGGTGGACAAACTGCTTGATCGGGAGAGGGTTGTCTGTGGTGGTTATTGTCCACGACGATGGCGGCAGCCGTCGCCACACCCTGCCTACCTACCTTGCCCAGCACCCAACAGGCGCTGTTCTCTACCTGCTGCGCATCCTACGGCCCCGGTTGGCGCGCGCCAAGGCCAATCTAATTGCTCCGCGTCGTGAGACTTGGCGTCGATGGCCGCGAGGGAGACGTCGTCATAATGGGTGCGCATGAGCTCGTAGCTCAGGCCGCCATCGGCGTCTCACTCCGTCCAGGAGGAACAGGTTGATCTTTAGAACCCTCTGCGAGTAGACGTGCCGGGCTTCACTAACATGGTCGCTCACCACGTCGAGGTCCGAAAGAGTTGTATATGATGGTGTCAAAGTCTCGTGAGAGGCGCCAGTCCGTTCAGGGTTAGGGATACCCGGCGGAAAATACTTCTATCCGTAAGATTCCGGTGGCCACCAAGAGCGCGGGGTTGCAAGGCTTCTCGATGGAGGCCGTGGAAAAGGCTGACTCGCACCGACGCGCCTGACGCCAGAGATAGCCCGCCACGAGCCAGCCCCTCGAGTCCATAGTCGACGAAGGTGATGCCGGCGCCACGCCGACGAACCGGTGGAAAAGGCTGTGACGGTGGGTGGGGGTAGCGGATATCACCAGGCGGATTGATGGTGGGCTTCTGGTGAAGGTGCGTTTCACGTTGGCGGCGACGAAGAGCGCGATTGCGTCGACCGGTGGCTCGCCGTACCGCTCTTTACCGGTAGGAGTCGCGCCCACGTTAAAGAGTTGCGCTGGATGGATTTGGACAGGGAGTGCGAATGACGGCCGCCGTGTAGCCGGCTGCTGTAGGTAGCAACTGGGCTATCGATCGTGCGGGCAAGGTTACTGGTGATACTCGGGATGGTCCACCTCGAACGGCTGTGATAGGGCGGCTGAGGACCATTGTTTGTTGTGCGGGTGTCGGGGGGTAGTGGAACGGCGCGTAGCAACCGGCTTGTACCGGCACGAAACCACGTCGCACGGGAGGAATTATGGACTAAAATAAGAATGGGGTGTCAAGTTTTAGGGTCCGAAAAAAAAGGCAAGGATTGGATAACCGCGACGAGAACTAGCATATGAACTTTTATAAATGGAAGTGGGCAGGAGGGACGGGGGGGGGAGGTGATTCTCACCTCGAATAAAATTGGTATCAGCCGAACCGGGGTCAATCTGTGATCTTCGACGCAAAGGGTTTGGATATCAACGACCAGCTCCCCCCTCTCTCTCTCTCTTCCCTGTCCCCCATGAGCTTAAAAGGTTCTGATTTATTCAAGTCGGACTAGCAGGTGGGCTTCACCACGACAGGCTGTCCGAGACGTGTGTACCGTCGAAATCTGTGCCTCCACTACTAAATGGGCTTTACCATCGTATCACCCCGTTCTCTCATGAACAAGGTGCTGGGTCGTCCTGTCTATTGTTCTCATAATCACATAACCGACATTATATCTATGAAGAGCCAAGATTTGGAGGCAGCTACTATAATTGCATCAATGTGCGAGCATTAGCCCAACCCCCTACTACCAGGAGTTTCCTTTTAGGTCAATTTCAGCGTATGCGGCGTTTCGACAGTTCTGGGGTAGCTCATGGACGGGGTTTTCTCTAGCAATGAATTATGGCGCTGATACTTCTACATCAACCTGCCGGTGGCATATATCCCTGGTGGATTTGTTCCGAACAAGGTGGGATCTTGTTTAGATCTTGGAGACCGTGCTTACTTGTTCGCTGTGGATAGGCTCGTCTGTCACTCTCACACCATGCGTTATGCCCATTCCATGCCCGTTCCATGGCTGCCGATCTTCTCCTTTGATTTTTTTTTTGTTTGCTTGCGAACATTGGGCGGCGTTCCCGGCATTTGTTGATGGTGATTAATTGTTTTTGACTTCCTTTTTTGGTGTGTTTTGGCACTCCTATTGGAGCTACTACGGCGTTGCGAAGCGTCTCAGTCGTGGTGCTGCCCATTAGTTCAAGTCGATCCCTTAACCCTCCTGAATCTTTTGCTCAACGTAGCGTTGAACCCCTATCCCCCTCTTAAAACCGGCTCAGCATTATGCATCCTACAAAAGGTGAAGAGTTATTTATTCTCTCCACAAACTCGTCCTGGGCAAGCTTACTTGCCGTTGTGCCATTACGCCTTATGCATGCCGTCCCAAAATTTGAGACCATGTATAAAATTTTGACCAAGGATTCACCCAGCAGTCCACTTGGCGACCCTAGTCTATCGACATTTAACATACAAAACCTTAACCATAATTTGAAGACCCATTTCAAAAGGCGAGTATTACTCTCGTTGTTCATTGTAGGAAATATATTAATGAGAAGACATCCATCATTCCATCATCTGCTAAACTGATATAGGCGTCCCAGCCGGCTGGCATTCAGTCATCCGGCACCCTGCCCGTCACGACATGAGTGTTCGTGTATATAAATTTCTCCTCTTGGACCCTGGTGTCAGTACCGCCCAGCAGGCAATTGAAAGAACAGAACGACTTTACACACCTCCCTCTTTGAAGGTCTCGTCGCACAGCTGGTCGTACTCCTCTCCCGTCACCCCCATCGACGCCAGCATGAACGGCTTGATACCGGCAAGCGTCCCACGCGAGTCGGTCACAGTGAGTCGACCTATCGGGCCGTTCCAGCGTTAACTTCGGATATCAATAGGCGATACAGGGACATACCGGGAAGTATCCTATTTTCTCCTTAATGTCGAACAATCCGGCATCTTTGCACAGGCTTAGGTACCGTAACCTCCATTAGTGGCTGGCGGCCGCTTCTCCGCCGCTGTCCGGCAAGGGTGGTTGAGGCGGGCAGCAGAATCAAGAGGCGGCGTAGGCTTCGGGG
>JADGKE010000064.1:0-14366 GCA_026954515.1 Cladochytrium tenue
GGGGGTGGGAGGGCAGAAACGAGGCGCTTTGTCCATGTTAGCTTCTTTCACCATTGCGCAAGCCGTAGTCGATGACAAAGCCTGTAGAACCAGAGTCTCTAGCCTGAAGGATCCAACCCTGAGAGCGAAGCCGGAGTGCTACGTCGTAAAAGCTGTTCTCGCGCAAGTGCGCGGTCTCAAGCCGGCGAGACGCCGCGCTCAGCCTGTTCGAAATCTCCAGGAGGTGCTACATCGTGGAAATCGCGGTAAGCCGAAAGGACCACGCAAAAAGGGGCGGGAGAAGGCGGTAATGACCCTTAAAGGAGAGGGAGTTGA
This sequence comes from Cladochytrium tenue, assembly GCA_026954515.1. NCBI lineage: Eukaryota > Fungi > Chytridiomycota > Chytridiomycetes > Cladochytriales > Cladochytriaceae > Cladochytrium > Cladochytrium tenue. The sequence continues at coordinate 316 of JADGKE010000064.1, forward strand.
GAGGGTCTACGAATGACGCAGAGCTTCCAGGGTGATCACCTCTGTCTTTGCGGCCAGCGCGTCGTGAGCAGTTTCGATCAGGCGCACCGGGCCTGGCGGTGGCAAAATCTGCATGCGGTCCAGGCGAAGCAGCTGCTGGGGTGGCTGCGGTAGCGGAGCAGGCGGAGCGGGAGGAGCGGGAGGGGCTGTACCCTGCCTCCTCGGACCAGCAAGGGAGCTCGAAGGGCCGGCCGGCGCAGGCGCTTGCTGCGGCCCGAGGAGACGCGTCAACACGTCGATGGCGACCGTGATCTCCTCCTTTGCGTAGCTGAGGGGTGGTGGTCGTGGTCAGCAATGGGTGGGAATAAGAGGCCAAAGACAAGCGTCACGGAGAGTGCATAGGAAGGAAAGGAATGGGATGAGAGGGGGAGGGGGAGGGTGGGCGACGGTATAAGCGCTCCTTCGTGTGTGCTCACTATATGCGGTCTTTCATGGCAATGAACGGGTCCGGCTTCGCTGGCCCCCCATCGTCGACGTCATCCTCACCGCTCCCCACCTCAAGATCTCTGCCGAGACCATTCGCAGCGGCTTTTAGGTGGCGGTCTCCGCCACCAGCAGAATCCCGTTTTCGTTTCCGTCGCCGGCGCCGCTTCCCGCTTCGCGACTCGTTTGCGATCTCCGCGTCGTTGTCAGGCGAACGCTGGCGGGATGGCCGCGCTGCCGTCGTGAGGCGCAAGCCGCCCGCTGCGTCAATACGCTGCAGAGCGGCTGCTAGACGGTCCTGGGCGGAAGGAGGCCTGGGTATACAAGAAAGAGGAGTGTGGAGGGCAGGAGAAAGATAGTTATGATGGTCCCGGGGGTGGGGGGTGGTTTTCAGCAACCTCAGCGCCGCCTGCGCCCCTTCCTATTTCTCGTCCTTAACGAACACTCTTCAGCCCGTTCTTCTCTCTGTTGCTCTCACGCGGGAGACGATGAACATATGGCGACGCTTCGCACCCGGTATCTAGAACCTCGGCACCGTCTGGGGCGATGTCGAGCACCGGTGCCACGTCGACCCGCTCCATTTTTTTTTTCAAACCCCACCCAACCAAGGATTCAAATTGGTACAAGAACCAGCACCTAACCCTTTTCTTTTCTGGAATCAAAACAAGGAAATAACCTCGCAATGCATTTAAGACACCAGCTGTGCTCAAGTGCTCTCATGCAAAAAAGGCAAATCAAGGCCGCCAACTCGAAGACGACGACGACGACGACGCATCCCCGCCTCCAGCTCCACCAAGTGCCGAAGACGATGAAGACGAGGACGACGGTGTGTTTCCTTTTGTGCCCGCAGCACGCCTCGCGGCTCGAAGTGTTTGGCCAGATCCAGAAAACTCGTTAGCGCTTGTCTGAAACTTACGGTAAGCCAATATACACAATAACTGGACCTCTCACCGATTGCTCTCCTTCCTTCTTCAACGGAACAATAGGATACCCTTTTGGGGTCGGAGTCATCAATAATATTACAAGATGTGCGATTTTACCAAAAAATAACTTTCCAGGTGGAAGCCGTAAGGCTGCCGGCGCTGAATCGGACTCCTGAACTGGACTGTCGCCTAGTAAGTAAAATTTAAAGAAATCATGGCACTTACGTGTCGGTTGACGAGCTGCCTTGAGTTGAAGAGTTTAACTTCCCGTTGAGTCTTTGCCCAGAACCGCCAAACGGAATAAACTTCGAAGATATCTCAACAGTGTGCTCCTCAATACTGGTAGTAGAGTGCTGAATCTTTGAAGACATAAGCAACGAGACAAATCGCCTATGTAGCGTACAGATTCAGGTCTCCTGGGAACACGCTCAGGTTCTTTGTAGCCAACCGGGGGTGCAAAATCAACCTACGGCTTTCAGCCATTTTAGCCAAAATCAAAGAAATTACCTCCAGGTCTGTCTCAACCACCGAGATGCCCTGACCCTCGGGCTTCGTTTCCATGATAAGGATGTCGTACAACTTGTTGTTATACTTGATTGAGATAATATCCCCCTCAGTAAGAGCGGAGAAGTTACTAATAGCCTTCTCAAGAACTGCTTTTGGGTCTGATATATCCAGAAAGTCTACAGATTGTGGCTGAAGCTTGACAAAGTGACCCAGGGGCAGCGTTACATTCTTTACCCGGACAATGCTGCCTTCCGACAAAAGTAAGGTTGACATCATCTAAGAAAAGCAATTTGTTATTATGTTGGCAAAAGTTCTAAAAGGTTTACCCATTGTGGAAGATAAACTTTCCCCTCCTCTGCAATAAACTCCAGCACACCTGCATGCGATGACTTTTCCTTATGTTGCTCATTAACCAGCTGGAATTGCATAGGGTACGCAATGTTGAGTGTCGCTAAACCAAATGAAGAAGAGTTAGACAGCTCAAAAACCATTGACATCGGCACTTACACAACTTGGCCAGCGCCGATGGGGGAAGAAATACTTATTAACCGCATTAACGTGGACCCAGTGACGCGAACGGGAAACACGTACTCTTTCCACTAAAATTCACCGCCTCGCGTTCGTTTCCAGGCATCATTGCCATGGAATAACACCGATAGTATTCGTTCTAAAGCGATGCGTGACCGGTTCGCAATGTAACTAAAAGTGGCGAAGCGCGCTGGTTGGGCTATTATCGGGTACGTACAAATCCCTGGCGACCGGATCCGAAGTAGGTGCCGAAGCCGTGGCCTCTCCGGCCGTGGCCCATATCAAAGTTGTCGTTGTGAAACTGAGACGAAGAGGCGGGAAGGGAAGGGGAGAGAGTTGGTCTGCTGGGGGCTAAACCCACGCCACCGCACCACCTTCCTGTCATACACCCAACACTAAGATCACCTCCCACCGCTGTCGCCGCCTCCACCAATCGCCACCACCACCACCAAGACCACTCGGCCTTCTTCGCGATCTCGCTGCGAGCCAGCACTTCCTGTCCGCCTCGCTGCCACCGCAGCCGCGAGAGCCTTACCATGTCCTGAGCGGGGAACGCGCGTCGTATTTGTGCTGCCTTGGAACAAAATCTTGATAGTGGGGGTGGTGGCCCAGGGCAGATACCCAGCGAGCAACATGAAAAACAGAGAAAGATATTTCAAACTTTTTGGAAACTAACTCACGGAATTGACTTCTTGGGGTTCCAGATGTTAGGAATACTCATTGGCTCACCCTTTATTAACGATTGGCGCACTAAAGAATTATAATTACCACCACTATCAGTTGTATTTAGTCAACTAATAAAATATTTTGCCTGCGGCCAACCCGGAAATCAACTCCCACACGGCCATGTCGCACCCGCAGGTTTGCGTTCTGGCTGCGTGCGCGCTGAACCAGTGGGCCCTCGACTTTGATGGCAACCTGGCGCGCTCGCTGCTCTCCTTCCGCCGCGCGCGCGACGCCGGTGCCGCCTACCGACTGGGGCCCGAACTGGAGACGTGCGGCTACGGCTGTGGTGACCACTTCCTCGAAGGTACGTACGCGCGTGCGCGCGTGCGCTTATGGCCGAGACTTAGTCATACCTTTTTCATGCCTCTCACGCTCACACGCTATGTTTGCAGCCGATACCTATGCCCACTCATGGGAGGTACTGGCTGCCATGCTCCAATCCCCTGATTGCTCGGATATCATCGGCGACGTCGGCATGTTCGTGATGCTCCACTTTACTTCTTAATAGTCATTCGTATTTCCCCGGGCACGGAATTTAACCCGAAACCAGGCCTGTAATGTTCAAGGGCATTCGGTATAATTGCCGAGTTATATTCCACAACAAGCAGATCTTGCTCATCCGGCCCAAGCTGTTCTTGGCGAACGATGGCAATTACAGAGAAATGCGATGGTTTACCCCCTGGATGAAGCCCCGAGAACATGAGATTTTGGCACTTCCGGAAGTTATCACCCGTGTCGCGGGTCAGAAAGATGTGCCCTTTGGTGACATGGTCATACGAACAAAAGAGTATAACTCCACATTATGTTGAAGCATTAACTCTTTCGAAAGTACTGTAATTGGAACTGAACTTTGTGAGGAGCTCTTCACACCCGGAAGGTCACTTTTCGTTCCATACATGAATAATCTGACATTTTATTGAAGCCCACATATTCCGATGGCCTTGGACGGCGTCGAAATATTTACAAATGGAAGTGGAAGTCACCATGAATTTGGAAAGCTGAGCCTTAGAATCGATCTTATAAGAAGCGCCACCGCGAAAGTGAGTTTTTGTATATGACATATTTCATTGCATTAATCAATCTGGACTCAGTCCGGAGGCGTTTATCTTTATTCCAACCAGCATGGGTGTGACGGAGAAAGAGTATACTACGATGGTTGTGCATTGATAGTTATAAATGGAGAAGTAGTTGCACAAGGCTCTCAATTTTTCCTTGAGGACGTTGTAAGTAATGTGGTGTATCGACATTAGGCTCTGATTCATTTTCAGGAGGTGATTACGGCTACTGTGGATCTTGAGAGGGTTCGAAGTTTTCGCAGTTCTATCAGCCGAGGACTGCAAGCGGCAATGTCAAATGTCTATCCTGCAGTGGATGCGTCTGATTTATCAATCTCGCTTCCTTTCGCCCGTGCATATGCGTTGATACCTTCCCCAGCGCGGGAGGTAAAGTTGGTGACACCTGAAGAAGAGATCAGGTCAGTGTATATTATGGCGTTTTTTGACGCTGACTGTGGCAAACCGAGGAAAAAGATATGGTCCTGCCTGCTGGCTCTGGGACTACCTTCGCCGCTCAAAAATGACGGGCTTCTTTCTCCCTTTAAGTGGTGGAATAGACAGCTGCTCAACCGCCCTGATTGTATACTCTATGTGTTGTATGGTCTCCTCGGCAGCTTCAAAAGGTAGTGCCTCATCACCCACAGGTGTTAACCTTGTCAGATGCAACCATTCTCGCAGACGTAAGACGTATAACCGGAGAACCTGAATACGTACCAACAGACGGGAAAGAGCTTTGCGGGTTCGGTTGCGTCCTCCGAATATTTTACTTAACTTAACCAGAAAAATTATGCACACGGCGTACATGGGAACCACAAACTCTGGAAGGGAAACGCAAACGCGTGCTAGGATGTTTGCTGAGGCCATTGGCAGGTGGAGTTCGATTAAAATCTGGAAAACGTTAATAATGCTTTTTTATAAGCTATCATACCGATTTGAAAATAGATAGTGCAGTTTCGGCATTTTTGAACATTTTCGAAACAGTAACAGGGAAACGACCTATTTATAAAGTGTTTGGAGGATCCTCAACAGAAAATCTAGCATTACAAAATATTCAGGTTTGCGTCCACATATTTTTTGTACCCTTAACCGAGGAGAACTAGGCGAGATCTCGTATGGTCGTCGCCTACCTCTTTGCCCAACTTCTTCCTTGGTCGCGTGGGAGGAATGGGTCACTGTTGGTGTTGGGATCCGCAAATGTTGACGAAACCCTTCGGGGATACTTTACGAAGTATGATTGCTCAAGTGCAGATATCAATCCCATTGGGGGTATCAGCAAAACCGATTTGAAGAAGTTTATATTTTATGGCGCTTCTGCGTTTGAGTTACCAATTCTTCACGAGTAAGTCTTGCTAAAAATTTTATCACTGATGGGATTAGGTTCATATCGGCTGTTCCAACAGCTGAATTAGAACCTATTACGGCAAATTACACACAATCTGATGAGGTCTGCATTTATCTTTATATCCGGCTGATTGTCTTCAGGTGGACATGGGAATGACATACCAAGAGCTCTCTATATATGGAACATTACGAAAAGTTTCAAAGCTGGGCCCTTTCGGAATGTGGAGCAACCTGCTCACAACCTGGGGCGCTGTACTGAAGCCCTCGGAGGTACTAAATATCACCTTTTTGGCCCCACTCACACTTGTATGTGCCTCCTTACTTCATAGATTGCCGCCAAGGTTCGTCAAATGTTATATATCCATCTAACTCGCAATACACAACGCTAGGTTAAGCATTTTTTCAAGTACTACGCTATCAACCGCCACAAAACGACCACCCTCCCCCCTTCGTACCATATGTCACCGTATTCTCCCGACGATAACCGCTTCGACCTTCGGCCGTTTTTGTATGAGACGGGATGGTTCTGGCAGTTTAGGCGAATCGACGAAGAAGCCCGCATACTGGAAGAGGGGTTAATGGCAACCCACTGACAACGGACATTTTTTTTTCCGTTCACCACCCGTAAAACTTTTCCTTAACACCGCCATCGGTATCTTCGCCTCTTTTGTTGCCTTAACGGTTGCGTAAATAGGAAAGGGCGCTGGTCTTGCATTTATATTTGGGGGAGTGACTGCGGGGTACGGGAGAGAGAGAGACAGAGATAGATAGATAGATAGATAGAGAGAGAGAGAGAGAGAGAGAGAGAGAGAGTGTGTGTGTGTGTGTGTGTGTGTGTGTGTGTGAGCGAGCGTGATGTAGGTGCGAAACAAATTTTTGTCCTTGGTTGCTGCTCCATTGAAGACGACGACGGCGGGATGGCGGCAACGAACGCTCAGCCGCTGGCTGGGATTGCGCCCGTGGTTGCGCTGGACCTGTTGATGCGGGAGCTCGGCTACGTCTCAACAAGCTCACCAAAGGCCATGCACGTCACTATGGATCATGCCGGCATATCTACCGCAACTGCAAAGCGCGCCCTGACCGCCGACACGGTCGCACGCGTGCTCGCCATGATGTGCAAGACCATCACTGGCCTGGACGCATCCGCGTCACCGGAGATAATTCGGGTTGTCCTAAAGAGCTTGGATCCAGCAGATATCAAAGCTCTTCATACTTGGGATGTCGAGGTCTTTGTATCCGCTGTGTACGATCTGGTACGGCGAATGCACTTTACGGCCCTCCAACATTTTGCATCAATGGCCACGCACACCTCCACCTTTCCCCAACCCTGCTCTCGCCGGGCACCGCCACGTACATATGCTTAATACATTTCTTTTTAGAATCCACAAATTGACTGGTATTCAGTCATTCGAAGCCTCGATCAAAAGGACTTTCTGGTTGTCGATGGTCATGGGATCCGCTTATTACTCACAGCCTCGAAAGTAGCACTCCACGTAAGCCACCTTCGTAGATTTATTGCGCGGTCCAGCTTGTGACGCAGCATTATTTCGTTCATTGATGTTCAGGACGTGTACAAGTTTCCGATCGAAGCCTTTTTTGGACTTTGGTCGAATCCGCGTGGCCAACTTTCTTTCCTGCGGTTCGCGATCCACACCTCACCGGACGTTTTCGCGCTCGCGGGTGCCGCCAGACGAGTTATTCCGGACAGTAGCCCAACCTTGTTAAAAGGTCTACCTCAGTCGTTTCTGAACCAGCCCTGGAACTCGCTGGATTTGACCGAGACGCTTATCATTCTTGCGGACGTTCCTGAGGTTGCCGAAGATGCAAGAGTCATACTAGAGAATGCTACTCAACAGGCGCCGGAACTAATTGTTTTAGGCGTTGCTCAGGCTAAAGTATTACTTATGCACTTCTTGATACTTTATTGACATTGTATTTCAGACCCAGTGGACAGCACTTCAAAAGGACCTTGCGTCCGGTCTGGTCCTTCTCTTCTTAAATGGCCACCCGAACTCGAGCTTTGTTCTACCAATCCTTTGGCAAGTATCACAGCAGCTCTGTATGGCGGGACTTGTTCTTTATTACTCGAAAGATCCATCGTCACTGTCCCGGATTCTTGATGTTGCTCAGGAGATGAAGGTTGGTTGCCGGCACATCAACGCTGTATTTAGGGATTGCAGGCATTATCCCAAATTCTAGAAACAAAGTCTTATCCCTTCGCGATCGACCTGGCCGCGTTGGCCTCTCGACGAGACTATCTCAATCTTGAGAAATGGCTTCAAGACCGTATAAGACTCGACGGGAATGTTTTTATTCGGGCGACATTAGAGTTCCTTCGAGAGAAGGTGGCATCCCAATTAATGCGGCCGGATGCAACAGCGATCCCCAATGCCGTTCCCCTCTCGGTTCAAGTGGTTGCAATATTTCTTCGAATCCTTCAGTCCTCGTACGTTGACTCCTCTGATATTTTTACGTTTGGCTAAATGGAGTTCTTGCTTATGTAGCGGACTGTCTTCGGAGAACGCCGACTTTCTGAAGGAGCTCATGCCGGCATGTTTTCGAGCGTACCCTCGCCTTGCGAGCATGCTGTCAGCGGATGAAGCCGTACAAAGCACTACCTACGCATCGGAAGTTGAAGATGAGGCAACATCGATCTTGCATAAGTGCTACGAAGGGAAGCTCTCCGTCCCACAGGTCGTCGAGCTGCTCCAGCGATATCGTGACTCGCCCAACCAAAGGGAGCTTGACGTTTTTTCTATCTTCTCCCAAGTGCTTTTCGAGGAATATCAGTTTTTCCCGAACTACCCCGATGATATTCTGTCAACTGCTAGTGTTCTATTTGGTTCGCTCATCCTGTCCGTATACACAAGGCAAGAACATGCAGAGTTTGTCGCACAATCCCTTCGAAGCATTTTGGACTCCCTTCGGCAACCTATCTCGTCCAAGTATTTCCAGTTTGCTTCAATAGCGTTGACTCAGTTCAAGTCAAAACTGCCCGAATGGCCGAACTTCTGCTCATTACTTCTGCCTCTTCCTCAACTTCATCAAGCACTTCCGGACATCGCGAATTTGATAAAAAACATAGTCCCAATTGAGGGGGGGAAGCCTGAGGACTCTTTGACACAAGGCATGGCTGGGATCGGAACCGACTTGGAGGCCTTGCGTCCTACACCAGCACCTGTCTTCGCTGCTGTTAAGATTGATACGCTTCTCGAGGCAACAGGGGCGGATTCTTACGAGGTTCCAAGCGAAGGAGTTCAAGATAGGATTTTGTTCATTTTGAACAACTTGACCTTCGATAACTTGGAGACAAAACTTGTTGAAATGAAGGAGCGGCTAACGGATGCATACCATGGGTGGCTAAGTCATTACCTAGTGGTAAACAGGGCGAGCATTGAGCCCAACAACCACGAGCTGTACTACGCGATTATTGATGGCCTCAAGTCACGTTCACTGTACAATCACGTGCTATATGAAACGTATTCTAATATATTGGTTTTGATCAACTCCGAAAAAACCGTGACCTCGTCATCTGAGCGTGGGCTCCTAAACAATCTCGGGACTTGGCTTGGTGGAATTACCCTGGCCAGAAACAAGCCTATAAAACATAAAAATCTTTCGTTTAAGGTACTCCCTATTTGGCAGAATTTCATTAACCACATAACTTTAAGGACCTTTTGTTTGAAGGGTATGACTCCGACCGTTTGATTGTTGTAGTTCCGTTCGTCTGTAAGGTTTTGGAGCAATGCGAAGGAAGCAAGGTTTTCCGACCACCGAATCCTTGGCTGATGGCAATCCTTCGAGTTCTATCTGAACTGTTCAAATACGCAGAGCTGAATATGAATCTACAATTTCCTATCATTCTCTTGTGCAAAAAATTCGATCTTGTCATTGAGGGTATGTTGCATGACTGCGATGACTGCGCTGGGTTTGTACTTATTATATCGGACTTCCCAGAAATCGAACCCGCGATGTACATACGCAGCCGACCATCTCGTCGAAATCCGACAACTCGCCCCGGGGTTGGATCCGCCGACGCTGCGCAAGCACGTGTTGTTCCCCCAGGTGTAACAAATGTTGGAGCAGCCGGCCAAGCTGCTCAGCATGCTGCCAACCAAGGTTAGCATTACAATGCATTTTTGTCCGACTTACATCGACGAAAGACCAACTGTATCCAATTTCGGTCTACATCACGCTGAATCCTAAGCTTTTTAATGCGCAACCGTCCATGCGACGAATCGTTCACATCGCAATCGATCGAGCGATTAGAGAGGTAAAGTCGCTCAGGATGTTTTGTTCGGTGCTTAACTCGAAGTAGATAATTCAACCAGTCGTGGAGCGGAGCGTAACAATTGCGGGTATTGCTACAAGGGAGTTGGTTTTAAAAGATTTTGCTCTCGAACCAAATGAGGAAAGAATGCGGAAAGCTGCTCATCTTATGGTTCAGAATCTATCCGGTACATCCTATATATTTGATACATGAAGACTGATTTACTCTCAGGAAACCTTGCGGCTGTCAGCTCCCGCGAACCGTTACGTATAAGCATGATGGCACAATTGCGAAATCTACTTCTTCAAAATGGATTCACTGAGGTGGGTGACAAACTGTCCAATGTACTTAATCTTTTGACCATTTTTGTTCAGCAATCTGTCCCTGAAGATGTGGTGTACATGATAGTCGCTGACAATTTGGATCTTGCTTGTAGCGTTATGGAGAAAGCGGCGGCCGAAAAGGCTGTTGTAGAGATCGACGAGGCTCTTGCTACTGCCTACTTAGCAAGGAGGAAACACCGGGAGGTACTTTTGCGTCCTAATTTTTCGTTACCTTACTTGTTGCAAGCAACGTGGAAGCCAACCTTTCTACGATGTGGGCGTCTTTACCGCTACTCGGTACCCAGCCTCCCTTCCCGAGCTGTTGCGGCTCAAGGCAGGGGGTTTGATACCGTCACAGGTATGGCTTCGCTTACACTTCTAAGCTGACCTGTTTAAGCTCCGAGTATACGAGGAATTTGTTCAGGGTAATCATTTTGAAATTACTACTTGCCAATAGAAAACGTAGTCTGACGTGGTCTTAGATGTTCCCCGTCGACCCGAAAATGGAGCTGCTGTTCAAACAGAGGAGGCAGCGCCGACAGTCACGCAAGCAAACGCAATGGGCAAATTCACGGTAATTATTTCAATTGTTGAGTTCCACACCTTACCGTCGTTAGAACAAGCTTGATGAGCTTGATAGCCTGGTATCAGCCGCGTCAGACACGACTTATGGAGCTCTCCCACAACAGCACGAGATCCGAAACACTATTCGGTACATTATATCATTTTTGCAGACGTGCCGAGATGAAATGCTTCTGCCGATCCTGAACAAGTTCGCCTTCAAACTTTATGACGTTGACTCGCAACTCTCGCGGGAGTGCTATATTATCCTGCTTGAGCGCAGCGCTGAAAGGGAGTTCGGGAAACGTGCCCTAAAGGAGTTTTACACATGGCTTCATTACTCAGATGATGAGGTTGGTAGATTTTGCCGTAATCTTTCTTAATCTTTACTTACTTTCGTTCAGCGTAAATTCAACGTTTCAGTTATGCTGATGTTGTTGAAAGCCAGGATGATAAACGTCCTCGAACTGGATATTCAACTGGCTCGGCAGGTTTCCAGTGGTAGCGCCGTGGCTGCTGAATTTTCTGTCGAATTTATTCGGAAGTCACTTTCTGAAACGCCCCCTATTGTGTCCCACGAAGTATTCTTCAATACTTCGGATGCTTTGTCCAAATTAGCCGACCAGGATGGCGCTAGTGAGAGGTATTATATTTGCTAGCTGCATCCCCTATATTCCCTTACGTTTTGTCAAGCATATCGGAGTTCGTCAAGGAACTGAACAGGCGATTTTTAATCCTCTCGCCAAAAGATGCAGCAATTAAGGATGCGGAAGCCTCTGGTCTCAGAGAAAAGCTTGGCATCCTTTTCTCCGAGTGGATAAAACTCTACCACCACCCTTCGACAACGGAGAAGTCGCATTGGCAATTCGTGTCACAGGTAAAAGAGTGGAATAGTAATAAACTAACTTGGGAATAAGCTTCATCAGCAAGGTATCTTACAAGGGGAGGAAGTCGCGTCATTATTCTTCCGCATCTGCACGGAGTTGAGCATGGAGAACTACATTAAGGCAAAGCGTAGGCCCGGGCTGCCGCAAGAAGCCTACTTTCAGGCAGTGGATGCGTTTGCGAGACTCATTGTGCTACTCATTCGATACTACTCCGAGCAAGCGGGTGCGATGAATCTTACCACCAAGATGCTCTCTATCATTGTTCTGGTGCTTGTCCATTCTCACGAGCAGTTGAGGAACCAGTTCAATCAGCGGCCTTTCTTCCGACTTTTTTCGACTCTTCTAAGCGACCTGAACGTATACGAAGAGCACCTTCAGCCGCTGTACTTCCAGATACTATCCGCGATCAGGTACTGTCAGCGACGTGCGAAACTAAGAATACTAACCACGCAATATTAGCAATACCTTCCACACGCTACAGCCGTCTTTCCTTCCTGGATTCACTTTCTCCTGGCTGCAGTTGATTTCGCATCGATTCTTCATGCCTAAACTACTTATGGCGGAGGGTCAAAAGGTTGGTTTTTCACTTAACTTTTTCTTCCTGAAATTAATTGCCTTGGTAGGGATGGCCGTTTTTCCAGAGACTGCTGGTCGATCTCTTCAAATTTTTAAATCCATACCTACGACAAATGGAGCTCTCTGAGACAACGAGATTGCTGTACAAAGCTACCCTTCGGATACTGCTTGTGTTGCTACACGACTTCCCGGAGTTTTTGTGCGACTACCATTTCAGCTTCATAGACGTCATCCCGCACTCGTGCATTCAGCTCAGGAATCTTATCCTGAGCGCTTTCCCTCGGAACATGAGGCTTCCGGACCCGCTTACTCCCAATCTGAAGGTCGACCTGCTCCCCGAAATCAATCAGCCCCCACACGTTCTTTCGGACTACACAAGCAGCCTAATTCCGAACAACTTCAAGACTGATATCGATGCTTACCTTAAGTCCCGGGGTCCGGTTACATTTCTGACGGACTTGCGGTCGCGGTTACTGCTGCCAGCATCCGCTGTTGTTGAGGGTGGCTCAAAGTTCAACATCCCAGCCATCAATGCTCTGGTGCTTTATGTCGGTGTGCAGGCCATCACCCAGTCACAAGTGAAACCGACCCAAGGAGGGCCGCCGATCACACATAGCGCACCGATGGATGTGTTCCAGCGGCTTGTCGTGGACCTTGACAGTGAAGGTTGGTCTTTACCAGAGGCAGTCGCCCCCCCCCCCCTCTTCCTACCCCCGTGGACTTCTAACCAACTGTTGTATTCCAAAGGACGGTATCTTTTCTTGAGTGCCATTGCAAACCAGCTGCGGTACCCAAATAGCCACACTCATTACTTTAGCTGTGTGCTGCTATACCTGTTTGCAGAGGCTACCCAAGAGGTCATTCAGGAGCAGATTACAAGGTGAATCTTTTGCAACAAACCATGGTGTAAACCCCTTCCCGGAGTCCTAGTTTTTTCCTCTAATCATTATTCCCTTTTCTCGTAGGGTCCTTATCGAGCGGTTGATTGTGAACCGGCCCCACCCGTACGGCCTTCTCATCACTTTTATCGAGTTGATACGGAACCCGCGGTACAACTTCTGGGACCACACAAGCTTCATCCGGTGCGCACCTGAGATCGAGGTGTTGTTCATATCGGTCCAGAAGAGCATCCAGACCTCTGCGCTGATGAGGGCCTAAGAGAAAATTACCCTCTTTATGAATAGTATCGCCCTTTCCACCTCTCCCAATGCCCTTTCCCCCCTCCCCCTTTCCCGTTCAAAGCCCTCTCCTTTTTACTACTTCTCCCCACAAGCCTGGTTGTCTCATGTTTTTCGCTGTTAGGTGTTGAGTTTGTTTTTCAATTTCCAGCCTCACCCCCCCCTTTCCACTCCTTTTTTTCTGGCCGCAATCACAACTTCCCGTTCCTTTCTCTCAGGCGCCTGAGGCTTTAGCTTGTCGGGGTTAAGTGGTGTCAAGTGGTAGAGAGTGAAAGTGTGGCGGGGTGTTGTTCAGGTGGCAGGTAGGATGGTGGCGTCTATAAACGATGAGCGGCATGAGGCCATGTTGAGCCCTTTTCCAGCTTTTCGTGTGGAAGAGTGGCAGTAGTTCCAAGACAGACCTGCTTGTTGTCATCAAGCTCAATATGCGAGAGATGTCGAAGTGCAAGAAACCTGCAAGCTCTCTCAGTCATTGTGTTTGTTTCCCTTCTTCCTGACCCATTTCATCCCCACCCTCCCTCCTTTCCTACCGCACCCAGAAGCTGCAACACTACTGATCGGAAGAAAGAGCACTCGCAATGGGCACTCCTCCTCCCAACCTCGCATCCCATCGTGTCCGTCCGGTAAGGTTTGATGAGTGGCGAGGTAGAAGGCGTGCACGTTGAATAAATAGGAGCAAAAGGAGGGAAAGGAGGCAAGAAGGAAGACAAAAGG
>JADGKE010000065.1:0-14266 GCA_026954515.1 Cladochytrium tenue
CTCTATAGGTTTCCTTGATGTTTTTGAGCAAAATATTTTGAAGAGGGGAGGGTGGTTTGGGGTAATGGCAGCCAGATGGTGAGTTGAAATTTAAACAAGGGACACGAAGCGGGGGACTCTGCTTACCTTTCACCATGGCCAATGACAGCTCCACCGCATCCTTCGGGGACGTGACGACTCTGATAGAATCTTGCGGCAGTCCTAAGTAAATTCAGAAATCAACCAGTTCAATTATCAGAGTAGGAGTGGCAGTGGCATGAGTGTGATAGCGAATTGATGGAGAAAGGTGGCAAACACTACCCAAGCCTTTAGCGACCCTCAACAGGATCTCCTCCGCATGAGATGGCGACGACTTCCGTGTTGTAATGCATGCGACAGCGTTAACTTGTTTCATAGGCAGGCTCCTTAGCGTCTCCTCAATGCACGCTTGCGAGAATTCGACAGCTGAAGTCACCCGTTAAAGGTAGGATTTGGTTAGTTGGCCGGAAAACATTATTTTGATGGTGTCGCGAAACTGGGTGAAGGGCAGAGGAAATGCTTAAATTCGACAAGATGAGCGGAAGGGCCAGGTCCCGTGTCTCACGAATTATGTCGAACGGCTTGCGAGCAAGGTTCAGGATGGGTATAACTTGCTTCTTGAGAACGTCGGACACGGCTTTCTTGTCCTGCTGGTCCGCCAGCACAATCGCCTGCTTGCCAGTTACTCCTGACACATTATCTACGTAGAAAATCAATGAAGATTTTGCGTATATTGAGCTCGCTGCAGAAACACTCCTACCTTTCGACGCAACAGCGTCCAACTTTGCAGACCACTGCGCCGCCACGGAATCGGACTGGAAGTCTATCTCGACATCCATGAGGCTAACCTCGGTCTTGGGTCGCCCACTGCCACCACCTCCGCCAAGGAACACGACCACCACTCGCCTTTGGAGAGGTACCGCGGACAGGATTCGCTCCAGGTCAATGGGAAAATTGGGGTGGATGATGGTGCTGCCTGGATTGCAACAGACAGCAGTGGTTACGATGGTTTGCTAATGTGTAGTAATCGAGAGCAGAAAGGCAGGAGAGGGTTGGGAGTGGCGCACCTTTCGCGGACAGGGCGTAAAGCATGCCTTGCGACACAAAAAGCCGAAAAGAGACCCCCGAGATGGCCCCGACCTTTTCTAGAGACGACTTTTGGAAAATCGTTAGTTTAATACCAGCATTGTCAATGTGGAGGCAAAAGTTACGGCACCGTATCGAGGTGTGGAACAGACTCTGTACCTCTCTTTCTATATATCCCAGATCCTGCTTTGACTGCTTAAGCGAGCTGACCTGGTTGTCCCGGCTCTGGGTTGCCTGTGCGGCCGCTGCCACTGGCCCAGCGCCCCACTCCCGCGGTACCGCAGGATTTCTGGCGAGGGCAGGAGTTACCGCAGCCCGCACTTCTGATACCGATGGCCTTTCCAGCCTAGCAGAGCTGCTACCGACACCGCCTCCGTCATTCCTGCCGACTTCACCGTCGACGTCGTCAACTTCGTCGCCACAGTCGCCTTGGCTCCATCCTTCCTCGTCGTCCGACCATCCGCCTGCAGCCCGAATTGGCGACTCGTCCAGCCCGTCCCCACCCTCCAGCTTCTCCGCCGACCGCATCAGCTCTTCCAGCCGGGACATCAGTCCGCGGCCATTGCGAGACTCTCCTTCCTCCGCACTCGGCCCTGCTCCATGCTCGGATACGTGCGACGCGGCTCGAGAAGTTGGCGCCCACGAAGACGATACTGACGGCGCCGTGTACAGCGACGAGTCACGAAGACGCTCTTCCACCTCCGACGGCGAAGTTGTGTACTGCGACAAGCCTCGCCCGGAACTCCCTGCAGCAGTTGAAGGCACCAGAGACGGTACGCGCACATCAGGGCCCCCTCCGGCTCCACTGCTGCCGCCGCAGCCGCCAGAGTCAGCCGACAGCAAAGCGGACTGCAACGACGACGCCGTACCAGCCGATGACGGCGGTGCGGCGCTGGCTGGCCGGTCGCCGCAGTCCGACCAAGGCGATGGGGGTTCGGCCCGTGTCGAGGCAGCGGCACTACCGTCGTCTTCGACACGCTCAGCCTTCGCCGTGGTAGTCGAGCCCTTAGTCACTGTCAACGGCGGCAGTTTGACCGATAGTGCTAATGCGGCTGGCCGTACCCCAAATGGTCGCGTCACCGAGGCGGCGTCTGCTGTTGATGCCTTGTGTTCTTGCTCGACTTGCGCATCGGTCTCCGGAACAAGGTTCGGTGCACCACGTGCGACTGCGGGGTCTCCGGGCTCCGCCTCAACCTTCAACGCCGGGTTGCTGCCGTCACTTTTATCATCATTTCCCCGCACAACATTCGGCTTTTTGTTGTCCGTGCCACACGTTGCCGCTGTTGCCGTGACCGCCTCGGCACCACCTTCGCCCCCCACTTCCGGCGCCTCCAAAGTGCCGCGGGATTGGAAGTACGCCACAGACGCCGGCGTCTCAATCCACCGACCGTTCACCTTCTTAAATAATGGCAACGGGTCGACAGCCGGGTCTGTCGTGGTGTCCACCTCGTGGCCCGGCGTAATTGACGGAGTCGCTCCAGCCGCACCACGTTGCCGTAGCTCAGCTGCCCTCGCCGATATGGCGCTCGCAAACGCCGACGAGGTGGACGACGGCGTAGCAGTCGACGTGCCCGGCCCATAGGCCCTGTCCAACCCGGCAGCAGCGGCAGTGTCGATCCTCTTCAGCGGCTGTGGTGGCTGGGCTACCCCGCCGTTGCGGATGCCCGTGGACCCATGAACGCCATGCTGTTGCTTGTCGCTGGCGGACAGCGGGCTTGGGCGATTCTGATGGCCCAGGTGAAGATGGTTGTCGTCCAAGGCGGCGCGGCGCGGGGATACGTCTTCACCCAAAGCCGCGGCGCTCGGGCTCCCCAAGGCATCGCTCGAAGAGAAGGCCTTTTGAGCCAGGAAGGTCTTCTTGCGCCGCTCGGCCTCGAACTTTTGCACCAGGTTAGATACCGAAACACGGGCTTCATCGGCTCCCGAGCCCTGGTCGCCCCATGTGGTTATTGGTAACGGCGGCATTTACGGGCCGGCAGTAAATGCCGGACCTTTCAACTGACGGGCCACAAACACCGCAGACGGCTTGTTCAGAAATCCCAGGTCGTTTTGAATAGGCTCAGGGACGGGCTCAGGAATTGGGCGGGTGAGTGTGAGAGCCAAGGGGTGGTTTTTCCTGAGGCAGACAATTTTGGGTGTTGCTATTTTTGGGATGGCTTCCAAAAACCGAAGACGGATGATGGCCAAGCAAATTGGTGGCTTCATTGTCAACTGGCCGAAGACACGGGTTTGACCGGGCAAACTCAGATTGGCTCGACCCCGGAAACAGCGGTAACATAACTGCCCAGGACTGGATACGTTTTCCCAGTAAAATTGGTCGGTATGGAACAGGATATACGAGCTATAAAGCTCCGACCTGCCAAATATTTCGACCGTCTGAAACATTGGCCTCCAAATTTTACTGACCACCACCTGCCGCCGATCACGGAGGCCGCTTCCGGCACGGAGCCCGTGACGCCGAGCCGCCCCCACTGGCGACCGCGGCAGACTGATGAGTGGTGTTTGCTTTCTTGAGTCACGTCAGCAGCCCGACTTGAGTCACGTCCGTGGCGGGTTGGGGGCTGAACGTGCCAAATTTTGGGCTGGCGTCCTAAAAGCTGGATGGAGACCGGCCAGGACTGAATGGCTCTGTGTGTAAGAGGCCGAGAGAGAGAGCGAGAGTGAGCGAGCGAGTGAGTGTGTGAGAAAGGCCCGCGACAGACAAAGTCAGAACATAGCAAAAAAAAGGCACTTCCAGGTAGGTTGGTTTCTGGAGGTGGGCGGGCGGCGTGGAGGTGGCTGGCAACCCGGCCAGTAGGCAACGATGGCGCTCGTTTGGATAGGCGTCGTCGACGTGACCGCAGTGGAGGCGGCTGCGTAGGCACTCCCTGTTCATCCCCCTCATCGTCCTCATCCAAACCACTAACTGTTTTGGGTACCTGCTTATCTATTCACCAGACGGCATCTTCGGCGATTGAACGCCTAAATGTGCTACATAAAAGCGAAACCAGCAGTCGCTCCGGCGATTGCCCCCCAGCAGCTCAAAGAGCATGCCCAGTTCTTTCAACAGCAGCAGAAGCAGCAGCAGCAGCAAGAGCAACAGTTGTCGCAAGCTCTCAACGACGCTGGCCACCTTCCGTTCACGGATCTGGCTAACCTGACCTTTGGTGATTTTCTCTTTGCAAACTTGACCACAATCTCGACCTGCGCCCTATTTTAACTTTAATCCTTGACTCAGGCTCGCTCGACGATGCCGACTGGTTCAATGAGGGATGTGACGATGTGTTTATCGGCGCCGGTGCCTCTCCTGCATCTGTTTCTTCCACGGAGCAGCCTTTCGGCCTCCTTGATTTCAACCCGTCCGCATTCGGTTTGGCCCCCGAGCAGATGGGGGCAGATTCCGCGGACTTGCTCCCCTGGCTCGACTCGTTGACCTCCAGCACTGTTACTGCGCTCGCGGCCACTAGCGACCCGCAGCCCGCGGCCTTGGCTGAGGTGTTCCCCACCGAAGTCAAGTGCGAAGTTGACGCTGCCATGGCGCCGTTGCCAAAGTACCTGCCGTCGCCGCAGCACTCGTTTGCTACCGACGCAAGGACCCCGAGCCCTCCGCTCCAGCCGCTCCACGACGTCAACTTCTTTGGCGGCGCCTCGATGACCCCAGAGCCGCTGGTTTCGAGGCAGTCACCCTCGGCCAAAAAGGCTGCTGCTGCTGCTGCCGCCGCCGCCGCCGCCGCCGCCGCTGCGAAGCGCAAGGCTCCTTCTACCGACGACGAGCCAGAGGAAGTTCTCATCAAGCGCATGAAGGTAAACCTGATTGCAACCATCCTGTCTGCGGACATCTCACCCGCATTAATGTCCTCTCACTCCCTCCCACTGCCCTCTAACTAAAAGAACACCGAAGCCGCTCGCCGCTCGCGTGCTCGCAAGACGGCCCGCCTTGAAACCTTGGAGGTAGAGGTGACCCGATTGGAGCAGGACAAAGCGAACCTTCTGGTTCGCCTTGCAGTGCTGGAGAGTGAGCGCAACAGCTCTGCCCTGCGCGAGGCCGACATGGCCAAGCGCGTAGCGCAGCTGGAAGACCAGCTCGCGGAGAGCCACCGCGCCATGGTGATGGGCCTGGGAATCCAGACCAGGATCTGATCTGACCCCGGTCGTACCCTGTTCCCCGTTCGTCGCGCCTTTCTTGCCGCCCGCTGCCGTCCGCTCCCTATAGTGTTTTCTTTTCCCCTTACCCGCGCCAATGTACGTACGATGCAGGATCCCTGTCCTCCCGAGGTGTTCTTGCGAGCCTTTTGCTTTTCTCACCGTCCCCCTTGTGGCGACGGCTGCGTTCGAAATGTCGGAGTTTATGAGTGGATGGTCGGGTTTTGTTCTGGTTTCGTGTTGGTACTGCCCTATCACGCCTTTGTTCTTATGGCGCATGTGGAGGATTGTTAGTCAATGGTCTGCCCCTTACCACCACCCCCCAAGACTGCCCCGTGCCCTTTACTCTTGGCTTACCTTTTGCTTCTCATTTCTTCCACAGCTTGCGTCCGAAAGCATTGCTAACTCCGACCTGGTTGGATTCTTTCCTCGCTCCTTGCTTTTTTTCCCCGCTCTGCTCCTTCGCCCAGTCAATCCTCCTTCCCCTTCCTACCGCTTTGTCTGCCGTGTTGATTGGTTCTATTTGTTGGTTACGGTTGCACGTCCGGTCTCACAAGCTCTCCCTGTTCCTCGCTCAGTTCTTGCCCGTCGATGTGCACCCCGCCCTTTGTTGTTTTAGCGTCAAGTCCTGTTGCCGTGAAAGTTTGCCGTCGTTTTCTCTCCCAGTCCGCTCCGCCCACGCGGCGTCTTTATGCATTTCCCATCGTTCACCGCATCCAACGGTGCGGCCTTGGTGCTTGATGAAGAGAACCTTGAGTGGCTCCTGGAGTTGGTGGGTCCTGTGTTAGTGCTGTCATCCCTCCAAGTGTTTAGTATTTTTCCCAACCCGTACCTGAAGTCGGCGTGGGGTTTTCGTCCCAGCGAAGGCAGACAGAATCGACGACGGGCAACGAACTGATGAACGCAGGAATTAATTGCCAATTAAAGTCGTTTGGTGCTAATGGCACCCATTTTGTATTAGTCAGGGGGGGTTTGAAGCTTCGCGGGCGGAAAAGACGCGGGTTTGCTCATACTCTCACGGAGCCAACGGCTCTTCGCGCGAGGCAAGTGGAGGAAAAACGGAGACAGGCAAGTGGCGACGAAGACGAGATTTTCCTAACCTCACAGCCAATGTTCGCTAGCCGGGCGTCCCGGTTCCACGCCGCCGTTCGCGCCCTCCTGAGGGCCCCGCCAGGACGGCCGTAGGAGGCGCAACAGAAGCTTACTTGTGCCTTCGAACAGGCGATATTTCGCTGGGGAAGGCGGGTGGCACGCGGGCACGCGGGCACACGGGCACGGACGCACACACAGCAAGCGTGACGCACGGGGACGCCGTTGCCTTGCAGTTGCCTCACGGCACACTCGCTGCCTGGCGGCCGTCGTCAGCTTTGGCACGTAATACGTCAACAAGCGGGTGGTACCCCTTCGGTAGCAAGCCGACCCATATCGAGTCATACATGTTAATGAACAACCAAAGCGCCTCACGTGACGAGTACACTCCGTACATTGAGACTGACGATTTGCCAGTTTAAACGGTGGTGGGACATCGAGAGCATTTGGAAACGTGAAGCAACAGCCAGCCAGAATTAAAGGGAGGAAAAAATACGAGTTTACGGCAAGAAGAGAAGCAGTATTGTAGGAGGAGGGCTACATCACGAGCAAAATGCCGAAATTTTGCACCAGGATTATAGCCAGGCCACTGGTGCTCACCGACGATAACGACGTGACGCCACCCCATACCCATTGCTCCGTTTCAACTAATACCCTTTGACTACAACTCTATTTCCTCTTCTACTCAAGACAATATGGCAAAGTGCATATCTGACGACGATGGGTTCGTTATTGGGGCAACGAACGCAAGGGGCAATTGTCGGCTCAGTGCCAGAGAAGAGGCCGGAAACGCGACCGGAAGATGGGGAGGAATCGGGATTGCCGCCAAGGTAGAAAGGCCGACAAAGTCCAGCTGCACAGCGTAATTGCAGCTCGAATTACACCACACCCGCCTTCTTGAGTTTCTCTACCAGCTGTGCACATAGGAGAAGGGCGGAGGGTAAGAAGCGGCTCGAAGGCTATGGAAGAGGGAGTGAAGAAAGCACGTGCTTAATGTTGGCTCACCTCATCAACCGATTCCACCTTTGCACCGCCGACGCGCTTGGGAGGTTCGGTCACTTCCAAAACCTCCAGCGTAGGGGTGACGTCGACGCCGAGGTCAGCTGGCGTCACTTTGGTCAGCGGCTTCTTCTTGGCTTTCATGATGTTGGGCAGCGTCGCGTAACGCGGCTCGTTCAGCCTGGATTTGATACGTTAGAACCAGTATAAAAAAGGATTGCACGAAGGACGGATTGTACGAAGAACCTGCAAAAGTGTGATATTGAAAGAGGGCGGAGGTGAGGGGAGGGGGTATGTGTGGCCCTTCAAACATATCAACACTAACCTCAAATCCGCAGTCACGATGGCTGGCAGCGGCGCCTCGAGCTTCTCCAAGCCGCCATCAACCTCCCGCGTAACCAGCACCGAGCTCGCGTCGTCTGCCAGCTCGACCTTGGATGCGAAT
This sequence comes from Cladochytrium tenue, assembly GCA_026954515.1. Taxonomy (NCBI): domain Eukaryota; kingdom Fungi; phylum Chytridiomycota; class Chytridiomycetes; order Cladochytriales; family Cladochytriaceae; genus Cladochytrium; species Cladochytrium tenue. Next base: position 7,760 of record JADGKE010000065.1, read on the forward strand.
GTGGCCTGTGGCCAGCCCAGCAGGCCCGCAAGCATCTGGCCTGTCTGGTTCGAGTCGTCGTCAATCGCCTGCTTGCCCAGAATCACCAGATCCGGCTTCTCCTTCTCAACTATCGCCTTTAAAACCTTGGCGACCTGGACGAGGCGATCCGGGGCGTAGTCGGGTGGGTAGTGCAGGAAGGAAGGGAGGGTGAATTAGGACGCTGCCTGCCGTGGCTGCCTTTTTACACGCGTCTTGCCGCTTTACCCGCAAGCATATGGATCCTCGTCGACGGGTACACCTCGCCGTCTCAACCTTCTCGCCCATCCAACCCCCCTTCGCGCCCTGCTTCCCCAACACTGAAACACGCAAGAGAACAAATTGCAAACCAATCGCCCCCCCTCCCCGCGTGCTTGTGCATCCCACCTGCAACGGCTGGACGTCGGTACCCTCGGGCACTTCGACGTGGACAGCGTTGTCGGCGCCCATGGCCAGGGCGGTGCGCAGGATCTCCTGGGCCTTGGAGGGACCCACAGAGACGGCCCACACCTCCCGGGCGCGCTTTTGCTCCTTGAGGCGCACGGCTTCCTCGACGGCGATCTGGTCGAACGGGTTCATCGAGTGCTTGACGTTGGCCGTGTCGACCTTGCCGCCCACCACGCGGATCTTGACCGCGTAGTCCACCACACGCTTCACGGGCACAAGCACTCGGCCGATCGAGGAAGCCATGGTTGCTTGTTCGTTTTCGGCAAGGTCACGTGACAATCAATATGCTGCGCTGATGTCACAAGCGCGCAACCAAGGTGACGTTCGCCCTTACTGGTTACCCTGGCGTCATCGCCACTACCGACACAGGACGGACTCGCGCCTTCCTCAGTGTAGCAACTGTCACAACCTTTGCATCTTAATATTCACATGAATCTCAGGAGCAGAACAAAATGCAAAGCACCACTTCGCCGGAACTTAACTGGCCTGACAGTAATTGTCCTCGGGCCTCATCCGACTGGGAACCTGGCATATCAAGCCCCGCACGCGTATTGCCTCGAGCACACCACTCGTGCATCGCCCCGCCCCACGAGCTGCGGTCGCCGGGCCCGAAGGACCTCCTCTACCGGCTTCCAACTGCATCTAGGTTTCTGGATCCTATGATGAGGATGCGACCGCCACCGAATCAAGCGCTCCAGCGGGCCCTGTCTGAGAAGTAGTGGTGATCTTGCTATTTCGAGAACCCCGCCGCTTGCGGGCACTTGTCGCACCTCCTCGGCCGTCCGAATGTCTGCTTTCGATGGTCATAACCGCAGCTCCAGACGCTCGCCGTTCTTGGCTCGTTCTTCTCAGCGGAGTCTCGGGAGGCTGCGGCAGGGCCGGCTCGAGCCCTCCTACTAAATCGTTTATGACTTAGACAGCCAGGTTGGAGGGGGAAGATGCACATTTAGTGCTCATTCGAAAAAATCATTTGCTTACGAATTGACGGTTGCTCGGTCGATGCCGTCATCATCCCCTCTTTGTTTGTAGATTGGTCGTAGCTTTCAAGTTTGGTAGTCCCGAGCTTCACCTTTCTGCCATATCCAAACTTGGAGTTTATATCCATGCGAGATAGGCTGCCAAGGATCTTTCAATTCAGAATGAAAATAATGTGTTTAAATAGAACGATAGACAAATAACTATTTACCTCCATCGCCTCCATAAGAGTCCGGGGAACTCCAAAAGAGTTACATTCAATATGTCCGGAGTCGTCTTGGCTGCTCAAGAATTGCGAAGCACGTAGGAACTCGCCAGTGATCGGCAAGTCTGAGTTAATTAACTTCCTAGGGACCATCTCTTCGTACGAATCACTCCAAGATAGCCGCAGGATTTCGACCTTCATATCTGCATTGAAAATTACATGCAGTGGTCCGTTGTGCATCATCTAAGAGAGCAACGAAGATGTTAATGTTCATCAATATGTATAATACTCCTTCCCACCCTCGCGCACTTCGCCGTATCCTACCTTTATGCCTGAAGCGTAAGTATATATAACGGATGCATTCGGACAGATCAAGGTCAAATCTCCAGGTGATTCCTGGGCACTCCTCCCGTCCACGTAGTTCAAAATAAATTCGGTCTTGCACACAAGAGAAGCGTAGAGTGTCGCAAAGTACCTCGGGATCAAGCGGAAACATATGGCTTTTTATCGTTCGCGAGTTAAGCCATAGAAAAACTTCATACCAGGTACACACCGATTTGGGTTTCAGCACCAGAGACTTGGCTTTTCAGACTATGAACGAGTTGACCGGAATCCGAAAAGAATGCGGATGCGAACTCCCGCCAGTACGCCAGAGACTTCAAGTTCTGCAGCAAAAGCACTTGCAAATAAGTAAGAACCCATGCATGAGCCGGCTACAAACTTCAGCTCGAGGAGCGATATTTTCAAGTAATTGTAACAACCGCAAGAGACCTCTTTCAGACTTTTTAGACGAATGCCACATACGAAAGTTTCCAACCTAGAGACGTGCATACTCAGGTGTAATCCAAAATCCTTTGCCAAGTTTCAGCATTTTGACACGAAGCAAACACTACAATAGGCGGTCAACTCACGTCTGCGGATGCGCTGCCTGAGGATATACATTAAAACCTCATTCATAGACGAAATGCATACCAGCTCTAACTGATAACCTCGCCGTCTGGTCAGGCTTGTAAGCTCCGTTGTCACGCTTCTCAGAGAGCGTGTTTTCCGCCGAAGTCGAAGCCATATTAGTTTGCATGCCGCCACTCTTGAGCTCGGGGACTAGTGTGTCCGGGCGCAAGGGGCGCGACCCGGCTCCCGAGCCACCCTGCCTAGCTGCCAGCGTCAACCTCAGCCGCACGCTCGCCGCCGCCCGCAACACTCGCTCGGCGGCCTCCATGTCGCCAGCCTCGCGCAGGCTGTCAAACTGCCGCTTGTAGTGTTGAAGCGCAGATATCAGCAACCCCGCCGGAACAGGCCCATCCGGGAGCCGCGCCACATCCTGGGCAACCGACGCGTCGGGCGTGGATGTACCGCTCGTCTTATTCGCATAACCACCACCTCCTAAGCTAGGTCGTTGTCCTTTGGGACCATACTTCAACCCTGTCATCGCATCGGAATCGACGGAAGGTCTCGATGTCGACGAGGTCGCCGTGGCCGATGCCGTGGACGATAACGCTGACGATGAAATGGACGAGGTGTACGAGCCTTGGCGGCCACGCAGTCCGTGTACGCGCAGAGCCTCCAAGACTTGCCGCTCATGCTGTTGCATCAGGTGCAAGTGCTGTAGAGACTGCTGAGCCAGCTGCTTGCGCTGCAGTGTTTGCGGTTGCTTTGGCTGCAATTGTTGCTGTGTTTGCTGCTGGAGTTGTCGTGAGAGCTGTGTCTGAGCCCCTGCTGAGGTTAGCGACAGCCATTTTGGCGGCAAGCCGTAATATTGACCTCCTTGCTTCGAGGCTGGAGCTCGCATATGTGGTGTTACTGGGTCAAACGCTGCTTGTGTAGTTTTTTCAGATGGTGTGCGTGGCCGGTTGATACGTGTTGATGGTATTTGTGGAGTTGGGGTGGGGGGTTGGCTGGCGCTGCCACCGCCACCGCTACCGTGCGCGCGCCCTCTTCCTCCTCCATCCCCAGCGCCCCCGCCGCCGATTCTTCCGCCCAACATCAGGGCCGGCTTCCTCGCGGCCTGCCCTTGTTGTGAGCGTTATTGGTGGCGTAGGATCGCTCCTCAAAATTAAAAAAATTACGTGTGAACCAGATTCCCGCCCTACCTGGCGGCGCTGACCGCATTGCACCCCGTCCACTGCGTAGGCCATCATAGAATTCCGTATAGATTCTCACAAAGCCTTCACGGAGGTCGAGATTTCGCTCCACAGGGGAAATCCGAACGAGACTCCGTCCACTCGGTCACACCGCGTTTCAGTCAGTAATGAAGACATCCACCGGTTTCCTCTCTCAGCTGAACCAGCGGACCATACTTGACCGGGTGTTCCTCCACGGCGGACTCCTTATCTTTCTCGCCACTGTCGCCAATATCCTGTGGCGGCGCATGTAGTTCATCCACGTCGACCTGCTTATGACGCGAATCTTTCACGCGCTCGCGTCTGATATCACTCCCCATTGGCCGCATCGGCATTATCCCTGGTGGCCATGGGAACTCCAACAGCGACACTGTTCGCTAGCGAAGCTTGGCTTCGTGATGAGCAGCGACGATGTTCGCTTTGACATTTTCCCCCCCTCTTTGGGGCAACTATTCTGTGAGCCGTTAACCTTCAAAGAATACACTTTGCCATGCGACATAAACACAATGCCTTTTGAGGAAAAAAGTCGACGGGGGCATTTCCGGAGGAGGAAGCGAGAGTGTGAGAGAAAGTGTATGCGCATGCGTGCGTGGGTGTGTGAGTGTGTGTATGAGTTGCGGTTGTGTTCTTGGTTTCCCTGTTTTTGGGCTCAGGGTTCAACTGCCTCCGTCGCAACAGAACCCAGGGAAAGCACACACGCGGCGCATCACCACAGCGGGTCCCTCAGCCCCTCGAGTGCGGCGGCTTGGCGACCCGCCCCCCTTTTCCAGGGAGTCGACCCTCCTTTGTCATGGTCGGCCTGGTTGGGGAGCTCTGACAGGGTAGTGGTGCTGGGAAGGAAATTCTCCGATGGCCCTCCGCGCCATAAAAGCACGGTCTGCCCGCGCGGTGTGACGATAGTTTACCTTAACGTCGCCGCACCCTGGGGACTCAAGGGGCGGGAGGCAGGCCCTCGTGGGCCTGCAGGGCACCCTATCTTCTCCCAGCCCTTCCCCCGCGTGAGAGCGCGGCCAGAGCACCGCTGTGCGTCGCGGATAATCCCGGGCCAGGCCCAGCACGGTTAGCCGTGCAATGTTGGGCGGTCCGTTTCATGCCGCGACTACATCTTCCCTTCCTGCCTTCCCTCCTCCTCAACATCCTCTCCGACGACAGTCCCTCTGCCCCCCTCCCCGGCGTAACCCGGCTGATGAGGGTTTCACCCCGAGATCAGTGACACCTTATGGTGGATGATAGCACTAGATATGAACCTGCTCACTCTACAACATTGGCATACTCCGTTTGGCCCCAAAACAAACGTAAACGTCAAAAAAGAACGAGGAAATATAAAACGAAAGAGGCCTCCTGCACATTGAGATCTTAATCTGATAACTGAGTCCAGAAGGAATCGACTTGCCCCACAGAAGTCGGGCATAACAAGAACCGCGAAAGAACATTGCAGAAAGCGAGCGAGCAAAGGGAAGTGAGAGAGGTTGTGCACCTTCTTCCTTTCCACTCCGCTTGGCCAACCGTCTCTGTTAATTTTGTTCAGGCCGGGAGTCGGAACTTTTTGCCCCGCATGACCCTGTTTCGCACAGGCGTCAATAACGACGACAGAGGAGGCGGGGGGTTGGATGACAGTTGGAGAGTAAGCTCACTTTGTAAAGTAGACGTAGAAGAAGTCGCAGTACAATCCTGTTTGCACCAACCCGGCGAGCACCGCGATCCAATCCACTAAGCGGACACGGTATGGCAAGACAGTCAACAACAAAATCGAACACACAGCACGGAGTGGGCAGGGCAGGAAAACCCCCATGGGGATGAAGTAGTTGGGAAGAGAAGGGGGGAGTCGGAGGGGAGGGGGTGTGAAAGGAACACACCATGGTACGGCGGGTCATCTAAGAAGTATCGGTAGATCCAGTTCAGGATATACAGCCCTCGGTAGGTTCCCAATGCAAACAGGTAGTGCGTAGTGATGGTTTCCGCTTCTCCGGTCCGTGTCAGCTGGAACAGCTGCGGCAAGATCGCGACCGCCTCTAGGTAGATCGAAAATGCCCATAGGATCTACAAAATGTCGGAGATTTGGGGGAAGGGGAAGGAGAGGGGCGACACAACGTGTCCAGTTAAGGAGTGCTTCACGGAGAGAGGTTTCCCGAAGCCAAAAAAGGGGAAAGTTCATACTTCGAAGAAGGAGAATTCAGGGTTGATCAGGAGCGAAAGCACGAAAGCCGGCCCAACGAGAAACTCGACGCGGAACGTGTCCACAGCAGGGTCCCAGGTAGCCCGGAACTTGTACCGCATTGCCCAGCAGACCCACGCGCTCGATGCAATAAAAAAGATCTGAGGGGTAAGGGGAAGGGAACCGGTTGTCGTTTGGTTAAGAAGTCGCAAGATACAAGACTACGTGTCAAGAAGAGAGCATTGCAGGGATCGACGCGTGCGTTGGAGCTATGGGTTACAACTTGCCTTCATGATCTGTGTTCCCCACCAAATTACGAGATGCGAGAGGTTTCGGTCGCCAACCCGTGATCAAAGAGTCATAAGCAAAATCTGAGGCTCAGCCGCACCCTCCTCCCTCTTGCCCTGCCCACTCTAGTGCCTCACCGTGTTATACATCGAGTAGAACTTGAAGAACAAGTCCAAGTACCGCGTCACAAACACCGCCAGATAGCTGTCACTTATACACAAATGCCCAAGACCACGAAAATATAAGAGAATATCTCTGTAGTCCCCAAAAAAAAAAAAAAATCGAAGGAGCCGGGCACG
>JADGKE010000066.1:0-14228 GCA_026954515.1 Cladochytrium tenue
GCCGAAGGCAGTGCAGGAGCAGGGGTGGGGAAGATTGAGGGAGAATCAGATAAATAAACGGTCGTGAGATGGAAAAGGAGCTGGTGCCTTTTTCCGAAAACGAGCACTCAACAGTGATAAACTCGAGGAGGTCCCCAGGCTCGACGTGCACGTGGTCCGACTTGGACCCGAGGTACTGCACGGGCGGGTTCTCGGGGTCGACGCTGAACCGCCGGAGGATCTTCCTGCTCCGCTGGCCCGGCTGGCCGCCGCATACTCCCCAAGGGTGCGTCAGCCACCGGTCGTCGTGGATCGAGATCGTGCCGGGCTCCAGGAACCGGTACGAGATGTGGATGGCGTTGCCGCCCCGGTGCAGCCCGGCGCCGCCAGAGTCCGCCACTGTGTCGGAGGTCTCGATCCGGAGCGGGTAGTACAGCTCGAGGAACTCGTTGCTCACCGACCGCATCCCCGGCCAGAGGCTGTGGCCGTCCATCCCATCCCCGATAGGGCGCCCGGGGATCCCGCCAAACAAGATCTGGTACAGCTGGTACCACGAGCCGTCTTGGCGCCAGCTTTATTTCCCCGGTTTGTGCGTTCGTTTGCGTTTTTTAGACGAAGTTACCGAGAAAGTTAATGGCCGTAGATTAGAGAGATATCAAGTGGGAGTGGCGATGGTAGCTTACCCCGAGTAGAAGAAATGCGGCGAGTCCGAGAAGCCTGCAGCGTTCATGAATTGCGGCGCCTTTTGGCCGAGCAGGCCGTTGATCAGGTCCATGACTCTTGCGAACGAGTGAGTCCGGCACGAAGTGGCTGCTGGGCGTACGGGCTTCAAGAGACTGCCCTCCGGGATGTAAGTCTCAACAAGCTGTTGATGATAACATGCCGACGATTATAAGTATGCCTTAATATGGGTGGTAGAAGTCGTAGATTGATTGGTAGGGGAAAAAGGGACAGTGGCGAACTTATCAAGCTAAACTCACATCATGGAAGCCGTCGTTCACGACGTTGTTGGGATCAAAAACTGTGATGAGGAAAATGCCGATGTACATCTTAAACCTGTTTCACGCGGTCTCAGGTTTAGATCACACATAATAAACTCCCAATAAGTCACTCACCTCGTCTCGCTGAGGTAGTAGTTGATCGACGAGGACGATTGCGGATAGGTACCCGAGAAGTCGAAAAGCAGCTTCCCGTTCTCCTTCTTGGACATGGTGCATGCGATCTTCCACGGTCCGACCCCGGACCCGTCGTCGTCGACCCAGTCCTCCATGTACACTGGGTGATCCGGGATCGTGTTCTCGATGATGTACGAGATGGCTTTCTTGTTGCGCTGCAGCAGCTCCTCGATCGCCGCAAAGTAGGTGGCATCGCCGAACCGCGTGTACAACTCCTTCATCCTGCGGCCCGCGAGCGTGCACGCCGCAATCAACGCCGCGAGGTCGGCCTTGTTCCACTCCGGGATGCGAATATTGCGGTGGATCAAGGTCAGCAGGTCCGTGTTCATCACACCGCGCGACGCTAGCTTGACGATCGGGATCTGGATGCCCTCCTCATACACCGAGCTCGCCTTGCACGGCAGCGACCCGGGAACCTCTCCGCCGTCGTCCGACATGTGCCCAAAGTTGGCCGTCCAGGCGATAAGCTTGCCGCCCTCGAAGATGGGCATCACCACGAGCCAGTCGGGCATGTGCGAGATGGCGCCGCCCACCGAGTACGGGTCGTTGGTCAGGAAGATATCGCCGTCTTCGATGGTGCCCGTCCAGTTCTTCAGGAACGTCCCAACGAACGACCCGATCTGGCCCGCAAGCATCTTGCCGCCTGGCTCGGCGATCACGTTGAACTCGTCCTGCTGCTCTCGGATCCCGGGGCTCATGCTCGCGCTCGTCACCAGCGTGTCCATCTCGTTCCTGGCGTTCCGGAGTGCGTTCTCGAAGATGTCGACCGCGATCTTATCCACCATAGTCGACCCATTCGCCGCTACAGTGGCTGATGAAGAAGCTCCCTGATCGTCCTCGAAGATCAGGATGTTACCGACGTGGTCCACCTTAGCCACGAAGCCAGGGAGCACAAGCGTGTTGGAGTCCATCTCCGTCACTACGCACGGCCCGTGGATTTCATGGCCGTGGAACAGCTTTGATCGTTCCCAAATAGGGCAGCCTTTGTAGTGAATCCCCTCGTACACGAGCGTGGTGGTAGCAGAAATGGCCTCTTTTGGCGGGGCAGGGTCACTGGCCGCGGGGAGCAGCTGTGTCGTGATGGGAGGACGAACCTCCTCAGCCACAACGCGCAGGTTGATGACCTCAACATCGTTCGGGAGGCGGTACGTGAAGAGTTTCTCGTGAGCGGCCTCAAAGCACTCCTTCATATATGCAGCTCCGACCGAAACCAGCTCCTCGCGCCTCAGCTCGGCAGTAAGGTTGAGGGCCTGCCCAGCGTACCGCAGGTCAGCCTGGTACTTGAACACTTGCTGCTCGGCCGGTACGCCCTGCTCCTTGGTCATCACCGTGCCGGCACGCTTCACTAGCGCATCATACGCCTCCACAATACTCGATGTCTCCACGTCGCCAGTGAGCACGCGGATCCACGTCATTGTCACCTCGTGCCGGAGCAGCGTCGTCGCGTCGCCCCATGCGCATAGCACTCCGGGAGAAGGCGGCACGATCACGGGGTAGGCACCGATCAGCTTCCCGACTGCATTCGCGTGCAGTGGACCAGCACCCCCGAATGCTACCAGGCTAAAATCCCGTGGATCCAATCCTCGCTCCACCGAGACCATTCGTAGCGCGCCGTACCTGCGGGTCGTAGGGTAAGGGTCGCAATGACGAGAGGGTGTTCAGCATCTGTTCCGACTTCTCAAATAATTGGCGTAAAACGGGCGGCCACGAGAGTCGGGGAAGGGAGGCTGGTGGAGGGGAGTTGACGTGAAGGGGAGAGGGGTACACTCACATAGTCTCGTTGGCAATCTTTACAATGCTCTCAGCAGCTTCAAAGAGCCCAACGCCTAAGTCATCAGCGATCTTCTGCACAGCAGCCTTGGAAGCCTCAACGTCGAGCTTAAAGGCGCCCCCCAGGAGGTACTCTGGGAGGTACCCGAGCACGACATTGGCGTCCGTCACGGTGGCCTGCGTGCCACTCTTCCCGTACGCTGCCGGTCCCGGCACGGCGCCAGCGGACCCTGGCCCGACCCGGAGTGCCTTGGTCACCGCTGGGACGCTGGCGAGTGACCCGCCACCCGCGCCCACCGTGCGCACGTCGACGGACGGTGACTTGATAATAAGGTCGCCGACTTCCGTCTCGCGCCGCACGCGGGGGACGCCGTCTTGGATCAGCGCGACTGCGTGTTGTTCAGGTTTGGGTCAAATTAAAAGATGTTCCTCAAGGGAACCCAAACAGACGGAAAGACACCTCTACCAAGGAAGGAGAAGGAAAACGGAGGAGAGGAAATGATTTTGTATAGGCATTTCCGCATACCATCCGTGCTCGTCCCGCCCATATCTAACGTGATCAGGTTCTTGTACTCGGTCTGGTTCGCTACGACCGAGACGACGCCAGTGACGCCGCCAGCAGGTCCAGACAAGGCGAGCGTCACCGGAAACCGGCTGGCAAGAGCTACAGATGAGAGACCACCGTCTGATCTAAGGATGCGAAGGTGTTTCGCCTTGCCCTATGTCGGTGGCGCGTTTTGGAAGGGGGGAGGCGGGTGAAAGTGAGCCAAACGAGACGAGTGCAGTCGGGAACGAAATATGATTCAGAAGCAAACCTCACCTCAAGCGACTTTTGCAGGTTGTTAAGGTACTTGCTGACCTGGGGCCCCAGGTACGAATTGGCGACTGTAGTCACGGTCCTTTCGTACTCGGCGAGCTCAGGGAGGACCTCGGAAGACAGCGATACTGGCGTGTCCGGTAGCACTTTGGCGAGCACCTTGGCGACCTCCTGCTCGCTGTATGCATAGGGCAGCAGATGTCAGACCACAACAACGAGATGTACAAAATAGCAAAATGATAAAAGTAAAAAGCTATCAAGCTTACTGCTCAGGGTTCGCGAACGAGTTAAGCAGACTGACGGTGATGGAGTCGGGCTTTGCGTCGATGATCGGTTTGAGGCGCACGAGGAATTCGGCTTCGTCGAAAGGGCGGAGAACCTTTCCGTCGGTGGCGACGCGACCGGGCGCCTGCACCGTCAACTCCAGCGGCGCGAGTGGCTCGGGTTTTTTCCAAAGGATCCATCCGGCGAGGCCTTGATTGTTGCGTAATTTGGATAAATGCATCAGTGAGCGAACGAAGGAATCGCACAGCATGTGAACCAAAAAATGACAGCCCTCGGAGGAAGAGACCAAATCCGCACACACCTCCGGGGATGTTGGAGCGGCGCGTCTGGAGCACCTGCTGATAGCCCTCGGTGGTGATCAGGGCGACCTTTGCGCCCTTCTGCTCGAGGATAGCATTCGTGCCGACGGTGGTACCGTGGTTTACAGCGTACCTGTGGACGATCAGCGCGGTGAGAAATGGTAGGATGTGGAAGCAGAACGCGGGGGGCAGGGGGATGTGCGGGTGGTCGACGCACAGCTCGACGGTGGCACGGTCAGGGATCTTGTCAAGGACCTCGTCGACGCCCTTGAGCACGCCAACGGACTGGTCGGCCGGAGTCGAAGGCGTCTTTGCGCGCCAAGTCCTCCCGGTCGCTTGCTCAAGGAGGAGGCAGTCGGTGAAGGTGCCGCCGACGTCAACGCCAAGTCGGTAGACGCCACCTGATGGCTCCGACATAGCGATGGAGTAAGAGCGTCTCGTGCAGTGGCCAAAGTGAAGAGGGAGGAGAGGGGAGGGGAGTGATGGGAGAGGCACCAGAGAAGCTACTATGGAGAAGACCACGTAGGCGATTCGAGCCGCCCTCTTATTAGGTGCCGCTGTACACGCGCTAGGGGTGGTGTTTTGAGGGCTGGGTGTTCGGCCGAGCCCCTCGATCCAGCCTGCGGCTTATCGTTCGGTTCCCCTTGCCTCTTCGATAGGGGCAATACCCCGATAGCTTATCACGTTCGCCCGCATAATGCGAAGGTCGGGCCGTTGCACGCAAACCAGCCGAGACGGCCCGTAGGTTTGGCTTCACTCGCCGCATGTCTGTCGTCTCCGGCACGCGAGCACCCTCGGTCAAAGCCATCTTTGTAGCACCTTCGGCTAATTTGGCATCCCTGAACGAGTTTCGCACGTGCGTGACCTGGGCGCTTGGCAGCACGCGCCGGGCTACTTTCTTACTTTCGGGCTATCTTATGATACGATCGTTACCGGCACAGAGACAGCTGTCAGTGTCAGATACCCTGTTACCTACCATCTACTTATTTTGAGGTAAGGGCCGCTAAATCCGATCGAAAATGACCAACAAACTGATTCCTCGCCCTTCCCCGTAATTGATTTTGGATTGTGCGAGGTGAAGGTAATGATGGGGTGTAGCATTTCCTGGATTACCTGATTTGAGTGAGGTAAGCCTTAAAGTTGTCATCTAGACTCAAAATTTCCTAGAAAAACACAGTAAACGTTAAAATACTCAGATAACAGCAAAACATAGTAAGGTACTGAGGCTTTTCAACCCTAGCATTAGAGTGTTCATGCGCTGGGACAAACCTCCGCAATCAGACTGCCTTCCGGTGGAAGCTTACGGCCGCAGCATCAGCAACAGCTGCCGACAGCTTCACGTGCCTGCACACGTGAAGTAGTCTAAAATGTTCCAGGCACTGGATTTGCAGCAGAAGCAGCGACAACAGGTGCAGGCGGACCAGGCTGAGACAGATATGTCTCGCCCACCCCAACGTTTTGTCCTCCTCTTTGTCGCACGATGCATCGTAATGCTGCACATAGCATCGTAATGCTGCGCATAGCGTATTCTTTGTACTGTTTAGCTTATGCGCGATGGGATACCTTGCCACTTAGCATCCTGATTCAACCTTTGAAAAGGCTCTGTGGCGCCCTCAAGTAATATTTTGAAGATGTTTACGGCTAGGCGTCTGTTTCTGCTCTAACCGACGAGGCTCGTGCTTGGAACACACTTCCGCAGGCTCACAATTAACATACTGCAAGCGGTTGTGCAGTCAATAGCGAATGTATTGTTCTAACCACGGAAAACAGAAAGAAACCCCACAACTTTTCCTGGTACTTACTCCGTTGATATTCAAATGCCATACTCGATTTTACTAACCAGACAGACCGTCACCCGATTTCAGTTCTTGCCGCCGCCCGACTCGTTGCTGTCGTTGCTGGGCTGAACATCGCCGCCGGCCTCCTCCGGGGTCGACGGAACGACCGCATCTTGGCCGCCGTCTGCTTCTGCAGGCTTGTCCGCGTCCGAGCCCGCCTTGTCTTCGCCCTTCTCCGACTCTTTGTCATCGCCCTCCGCCTCATTGCCGGAGTCTGTGGCCTCCCGCAGAAGCTCCTTGGACGACTTCCCGTCCGCGTTCTTGGCCTCCACGTCCAGGCCGAGCTTGCCGAGGGCCGAAACCACGGCCTTCAGGCCCGCCTTGGCAGCAAGGTGCATGGCGGTGTTGCCCGCGGTGTCGACGGCGTGGACGTCGGCTCCGTGAGACAACAGCAGCTGGCGCACCTTTTCGCCCTCTTCCTCGTCGGTTATTTGACAGGCCTTGTGCAAAGCAGTCTCCCCGGTCGTAGTTGCTTGGTTCACGGTCGCTCCACGCTCAAGCAGGACCTTTACAAGCAAGTCGCGCCCGTCCTTGGCGGCAAGCAGCAGTGCAAAGGTACCAGCTTCATCGCCGTTCACTCCATTGACGTCCGCACCCAAGTCCAATATTTCCCCCACCAGCTCCTCGCTCTTGTTTTGCATCACAAGGTGCGAAAGGGGGAGCCCGGGGCGAAGTTCGATCGAACGGTCACCGCTGACGGGTTTGTTCGGGTTCGCTCCGTGCTTGAGCAGGAGCCTGATGTTCTTCTCGCTCAACTCATCATCATAGCTGTACATTGCCCTCACCAGAGGCGTCACATTGGCGCTGTCGGTCGCGCCGTCATCTGGATGCGCACCATGCTGCAGAAGGAGTTCGACGAGCTCCACCCCGCCGTTGCCTGCGGCTAGTGTCAACACTGTCACTTCGACTGGTTGTTCTTCTGACAACTCTGCACGCTTGGTGAGATCCACCTCTGTCGAAAGTAGCAGCTTCACAATCTCCATGCCCCCTTCGTCATGGCATGTACGATTTACTGCCTCAAACAGCGGGGTTGGCCTAGAGTCCGATAATGGAGCGTCCAACAATGTGCCGTCTGGGTCAGTCTCGACAGACTGCTCGACCTTCAGCTCCCCGTCTGGATAGGCTCCGTGAGACAGCAGCTCCTGCACGACCGCGATGCTTCCATAGCGCGCTGCCAACACCAGCGGTCGTTCGCCGTCGCTCAGCTTGTTCACATCTGCCCCGCTTTTAACCAGTAAGCGTATCATTCCCAGTATTTTCTCCATATCCTCGTCCGCTGCGTCTTCGCATATCTTGAGCGCTGCGCCAAGCGGTGTGGACACTTTCATCTTGAGCGCTACGCCAACTGGTGCGGACAGTTTGCTACCCTCAGCCGTTCCGCCATTAGCGCTCACGCCCTCGTCAAGCAACAAGCGTGCAGTCGACTCCTTCTTCTCGGCAATTGCCAACGCCAGGGCGGTGCGCCCTAACCCATCGATGGCGTCCTTGTCCGCTCCGCGCTGGCACAGCAGTTGAACGACATCGTCTTGCCCATCCGCAGCGGCCACCATAAGAGGCGTCTGATGGTCCTTTGATTCCACAGCGTTGATGTTGGCCTTGTTGTCCAGCAGGTACTGCACCAGTTCCTTAGTAGCCCCGTTTTTGATGGCTAAGTGCATCGGCTCATAGCCAGACAAGCTCGCTTTGCGCTCGACAAAAAGTTTGACGATTTCGAGGTCGGTGTTTTTGATGGCTACGTGGAGTGGCGTGTTGCCTTGGCCATCTGTTGAGTCGATGTTGGCGTTGCTCATTTCGAGAAGCATCAGGATCACTTCCAGCCTCTTATTGGTGCGTGACTCTGCAGTTGCTGTGGGAGCTTTCGAAGCTGCGGCTGCGGTGGCTACAGATGCCACGACATCAGGTATCGCCGAGCCGCCGGTAGCCGCGGATTTATCGGCAGTTGTTTCATTGGATTTTGCAGCCTTACAGCTGTGATCAACAGCTAGGTGGAGAGGCCGATCGCCGTTGTTATTGGCGATCTCGACGTTGGCCTTGCTCTGCAATAGCAATCGCACGATCCCATTCGATCCGCAACTGATGGCGACGTGGAGAGCTGTGTCGCCGTCGCCATTCTTGGTATTGATTTTGATTCCCTCGTCTTGCAACAGCTTTTCGACGACGGGTTGATAGTTCTCCTTCACAGCAATGTGAAGCTGCGTGTGAACATCAGTGGTGTCAGCAGATACCAGCAGCGTATCAATAAGCGAAACTCTCGCGGACTTGTTCTTGGCAAGCGCAGCAGAGATTTGCAAAGCACCGGCCGCACCGAAGCCCTGTGACCCAAGCGTCAGCTTCTCCAAGGTCACGTTAACTTCCAGCGCTGTCGCCAAAGCTTTTGCACCCTCTAGTCCAATTTTGCCTCGTTGCTGATCCTCAGAGCCACCAGCAAGACACAGTTCTTTCAAAGACGTGTTGGTCTTTAGCGTTGCTGCCAATGCAATTGCCCCTTCATTTCCAAATTGATTTCTAACACGAATACGAGCAATTGAGTATCTTGGAAATGGAACCAATCAAGCTCACCTCTCGATATCAAGAGTACTCAGCGAATTGTTATCCAACAGACTCTTCGCGATTTCCGTCACAGCAGTATCAACAAGACCTGTGCACGCAGGGACAGCATATTAAATACGAGCAAGTTATCCCAGACCTTCGGCTCGTCGATCTCACCTGTCTCATCAAGTCCAAGATACTGTAATGTGTGGTTCTTCCTCAAAGAGTCGGCAAGTACCTTAGCAGCGTCGATACCGCAACTGTTTGAGTTCAGCTCCAAACGCTCAAGCGACGTGTTTGCCGTCAAACCCTCAAAGATGGTGCTCAAAGAGGTCGACAACGAGTTTCCGTTTAGCAAGAGTACTTTCAGGTTATTGTTTCGCTTGATTGCCTCTCCGATAGCATCACCGACGTCATCATTCAATTGATTGTCGCTCAGGTTCACTTCCTGCAGCGTCGAATTGACTGAAAGCGCCAAGAATATGTTTCGCGCACTGGAGCCAATTGAGTTGGAGTTGAGGTCCAATATTTTCATGGCCGTGTTGTGCTTAATGAAGTCACCGAAAAATCCTGCATCCAACTCTGAGATTTCGTTATTGGGTAGTGCAACGGACGTCAGATTAGGATTATCACGTAGCATCTCGCAGAGAACTTTAAAGATACTGTCATCCCCATCACTGGAATTTTCCATGCCAATATCCGACAGCCAAAGAGAGCTTATTTTATATTCATCGTGTTGGCTGAGCGCATCGCACAGGAGCTGGACACCGGCGTCACCAATGCTGGAGTTGTCAATGATCTTGAGGCAAGAGATGCCTTTCACGCCCTTAATCGACTCGAACAGCATTTTTAGTTCATTGACGCCAAGGCGAGTGCGCTCGAGCTTCAGGATGTCGAGGGGCGTTCCATCAGCAGTTGCGACAAGAGTGGAGATGAGTTCGGAGCGTGTGACCTGGAATGGGCAATCCACAAAGTTTAATTCCTCCACACGCGTCACTTCAAGCGACTTGGCTGTTTCAATGCCGAGAGTGAGTTGTTGAACTTGGAGGTCGCCAATTGAAATGTCTGAAAACAATGCAACACATCCATTTGAAGTTTAGAAGCCACAAGTAAACGTGTAGAAATTTTCTCACCCGAAAGGGCAACCTCCTTCCATGTGCCATTATAAGGAAGCACCTCTTGGCAAAGGACTTGAAACTGGTTCAACGAAAGACGCCCAAATTTGACCTTCGAGTCTTCCCATTCGTCGCTGGTCGGTAGTTTTCCATACAGGTAGGTGGCCTTAGTAAACGAGGACTTGTCCTCTGCCATAAACTGATCGAGCTTTTGGCTGATTTTCGGGAGCAGCTCTCGCAATTGACCGCGGTTCCGAAGAAAGATACCTGGCGTCTTAAGAAGCTTTCGTAGAGTTGTTGCGGCAGACAAGTAGCACTGCGTTTTGTCCGCGATTTCAGGACGTTCGTCGGGGTACACGCCTGTGGCGAGTTCCTTTTCGAGCGTGTCAAAGTTGAATGGGTGTTCATTTTCGCCTATCCAAACTGCATTTTTTTAACATGTAAATATGAAGGATGAGAGATTTCCACAACACGCCTAGGAAGACATACTGGGCAACACTGTGCATTTTTTCTGGTCAGCAGCCAGCAGGGCGGTTTCCCATTCCAGAAGAACATTGTCAGTCTGAACACAGTTAACCTTCTGGTTCAAAAATGTCAGGTTGTGACTATACCCAAAGGTGGGATCGCCTCAAAGAGTAAAGAGCACCAGCAGAAACGAGAAGAACGGCCATTCTCGATTGCTTCAGCCCGTCCAAGAAACCCTTACGCCAGTCCTTGGAGACGGATGAGTAACCTTTCAATGGACCAAACAAAGAAAATTCACCTACCTCGCCGTCTTGAAGCAAATGTTGGTCAAGGAAAACTTTGTTGCGATGCTTTGTATCAATTGGTTGGCGATCGCTTACCACGTCGAGGTCGTTCAGCTTGGGGAATATTTGCAACGACAGATACAATTCATTTGCTAGGATCGACTCGCTTTTGACCCTGCCGACAGATATTAGAGATCTTATGTTGCTAGCATGAAGGTAACCTGTATGATATGAATATATCATATTTGTAATCCTTCAAAGCGATCGGCCAGTCATCGCCTGCGACCCGCACGGCGGCTTCCATGTCGTCCTGATGTAGTTGGAGGCGGCATTATCAAATACTCAAAATTCAAGGAGTGATATGAACGATTGGATTACCTTGAGTCCGGTCAGGAATGAAGCACTGCTTTCAATCTGCAAGATGCGCTGCGTAGCCTTCGCAAGCTTCACCTCCTTGTCGGCCAGCTCCGCGGCCAGCTTCTGGCGCTCTGCCTGAGCGTCGGCGAGCAGATCAGCGATGGCGCGCAAACGCTGCGACTTCATCCAGCGGTCTGCGATGACGGCGGCTGCATCGGCGACGGTCGAGTCCGCTCTCAACGCTGTTCCCCGCAGTGCGTCCACGAACTCGGTGCTTGCCTCGACGGAAGGTGCCGCGTCGGTCGTGGCTGGGTCGCTTCCCATGGCTGCGGCAAGCTACGATTGATTGTTTGCTGACTTGTCACACCTGGAAGGCCGTGCGTGACAGTTGGGGTGGCGCGGAAGCGGAGGAAGGGCGAGACAAGGTATTGTGACATTGCTAAAAGCAGAAAAGCGGTTGCGCATTGAAACAAGCGTGACCAAGCTCAACAACTGTCGCCACCAGGCCGCACTCTGGGAGTCGATTATGTTCCCAAAAAAAAATGAAGGTAAAAGAGGCGAAGTTCTGCGCGGTCCTGTGCGCGCATCCACTCGACACGGAGCAACTAAAACGAGGAAACTGACCTACCAACAAGGAATGATGGTGCTGATGAGAATAGATCAATACACACACGAGAAATTGAAGTACGCCATATATGTACGAAAGCCACTAAAGCTTTGTTGCAGACATACAAACATCCTGTATCAAATTTATTGCAGGAGCTCCTCTCAACTTTATATCAGGAAACGGCGATGCGACGTCACGGTCGTTGGGTACAGCAACTCGACAAGCTCCGAGCAACTCGTGCTGTGAAAGGGGGGAACTTTTTTATAATTCAAATTGTGCCCAACGAGCTTTGAAAATCATGTGGGGGTTTCCCTGCTTCCATTGCGCAATTACTCTCAAATAAAAGGCGTTTTATCTGTACTCTCCGCAAGAGCAATACTTCGCACCTGCCTCAAACGGGGCCGGCAGCCATGCCGCCACTGCCACTCACGGTGCCGGGGCAGTAGTGTGGCCGGTCTTCGCCGCACCGCATCGTTCAAGGACGATGTCGAGCGTGTCCTGCGGAGCGTTGTGCGCGTTACCCCCCTCGCGCGCCCTTTTTGAGCGATTTCCACCTCCGTGCACTGCACCGCATTACATCACCAGTATTGTTTTTCAGCATGCCGTCTCGTTGTCCAGCGCCTGACAACCTTCGACTTCTGACACCACCCCGCCGCCACCCTCTTTTCCCCCTCTTACCCTGCTCAGGCACGCGGCGAAGATAGCGTGAGACCTGCAAGGCGCGCTGACGCCCACCGCGACGGCGGACGGAGGCGGCGGAAGCGACGCGTTGTCGCCGTCGCGGCTGCGCAACGCGCGCAATCTCGCCGAGCTGCAGGTCGCGGCGCTCGACGGCACCGTGAGGCTGACCGAGCGGCTGCGCGCGCCACCGGCGGTGACTGCGGAGGTGCTGGGGCTGAGCGGGGTGGTGCGGAGGGACGGGCGGGCTGAGTGAGAAGGTGGAAAGAAGTATTGCTGACGGTGAGCGTAGCAGTATGTGGTGGTGCTGTTTGGTGGCGGCGTTGGTGCTTTGTGGTTGTGCGGATGACTGGCTGGCTTGGCAGCGGCGAAAGCGCGAGATAGACGACATATTTCTTTCGTTCCTGATTGCAGTGAGCAGGAGGGCTCATTGGTCAACATTGACAGCCAGGAACAGGCTGCTTGATTTTATGAACTATTCCGCTGTTGTTCATACTCAAATTTCGGCTTTGCGCGACGCAATCAGGCCAACCTCCAGCTGCCTTCGGAGATTAGTGTTGCGTTCGAGACAGATGCCTCCATCACCGATGATGTCATGGGCTCGTCTGCCATCTCAAACGGCGCCAACGGAGCTTTTCTGAAGAAATCGCCTCCGCCCATCTCTTTTGAACCGCCCCTTCCCCCCTTCGATCCTCTGTGAGTCCAATGGAGATCCAGGCTGGGTCCACTTCGAAGAACGCCAACAAACCGGCGCAGTAGGATTTGTTGGCCAGACAGACAACCACACTGATTGAGTGAGGCGAGAGCCTCCTCGGATTTAAGGCAGATTGATGTTGGGCTTGGTGACGGTGATTTTCTGATAGTCTTGATCGCAGTTAGCCAACTTTCCTGCAAAAGCATTGCGAAAAAAAGTTTCATAAACTTAATCTATATATAATGTATTGTAGACGCGATAAACAAGCCTTCTTGGCGTAGCTGGCAGCGCGTCTCCCTAGTAAGGAGAAGGTCACCAGTTCAATTCTGGTAGAAGGCAATTTTTGATGGTTGGGAAAATATTATTTTTTGCCAAATCCCTCTGTCATCCCCACCTTTTAAAATTAAACCTTTTGCCATATCCATACAATGTGACAGATAAAGGGGTTGTTTGTCGCAAAAAGTATCCAGGTCTGGTAGGTGGCGAACAATTGTGACATTGTTCAGCTTGCTGATAATAAATGGTGTCAGAGGATATAGGGGGCCATCGGCCAGCCTCTTCCATCCTACCTCTCCAGTGTCTGCGACCGACGCTGCCGACCCCACCACCGACGCTGCCTCTGCCGACTTTGAACACCGCAGGCGCTGACGTCGCGACTGCTGGCGCTGTCACTCGCTCTTGAGAGCTGAATATGCATCGAATAGACAGAAAATGCACCCACCTTGCGGTGAATTATTACTGTTTGGTGCGCAAAATGATAGCACGCTGAACAGCCATCTGAAATAGGGCTCAAATCCCGGTGGCGTTGGCTGCTTTGATTCGAGGGGGAGATTGCGGCCGGTGAGTGCATGGGTATGTCAGTCGGTCTCTGATCTGGCATATTTGTCAAGTCCTGTCTCGCGGGGCTACTCGCCGTGCAAAGTATAACAAATTGGCTTCAGCCTGTCGGACGCGGCCTCGTCGGGCCCACAATGCGTCCTCAATCTCCACCTTGCGGGGCACTTTTCATGCAGCTCCCCCGTCGAGCCCTTATAAAGGAACACCTTGCTTACTTCACGGGCCTCGTACGTCCCATCAGCCGTCCTTGCCGCCGCTGCGCTCGCCGCCGCTGCCACCCTTACCGCTGCCGCCGCCGTCTCACGCACCTTTCTTGCCGTCTTCGCGCTCTGCCGCCCGCTCATCATGGCGCCGTCCCGCCCCGCCACCCCTCAAACACCGCCGCCGCCAACAACGCTGGCATCGCTGGCTCAACAGCTGCGCCAGCTCAAGTTTGCTGCCTCGTCGCGCGCCTCGCTGGCCTCGACCGCCACCACCGTCTGTTCGCGCCCCCCAACCC
>JADGKE010000067.1:0-14164 GCA_026954515.1 Cladochytrium tenue
GTACATAACCCTTCCCCCACCCCACTCTCCTCCACTCGGTCTCCCATTGCACAACCACGCTCACTTTGCATCGTCATTCATTCTTTTTTTTGCTATCAAACGGCTCACACTCATTCATTTTGGTGCTCGTACTCTATCCGTTGAACACGAGATGGCATATTCCCTCCACTGCGCAGCGTACTTTCCGACGAGAAGTAGAAAATAAAAGAGGAAGGGAAGGGTGGGGACTGGGGTGCTGCACGTTGTTTGTAAACGCGCTGCTCCGCCCGAACACTTCCGGAGCTTCATAGTGGACTAGGAGGGGGGGAGGGAGTCTCCCTGTACTTTTAACACATTTATTCGTACGTGTGTAGTATCTATACTGCCTGTTATCTAGACCGAACAAGGTCCAGAAACCTGAGGGTCATGAGCATTCAACTTCTATGCTGGTTCCAAATCCAAATTTCCAGCTCGGATAGAAGAGTAAGCGATAAGGGACCGTTTCGAGATTATATTTCGCCAACTCCGTTTTGTCATATCTCTGTACCAGCACCCAAGAACTGATAGATTGAACACAACTGATGTGCTTCCGATAAAGTGACGAAAGAAAGCCAAAGTTAGCAGTGTATTGACAGACAAGACACCTCGTATTTGGGCGAATATAATCGGGGAGAAGGGGAAACAGAAAGGATAGAGACGGAGTTCCCCAACATCAAGGAGGTTTTGCCAGTAATACGAAGAGGAAACCAGAGTAGGAGTTACCCAAGCGAGAAAAAGGAAAAAGTTCAGTGGGGAAACTTGTGCGAGACGAAGGAGAAAAGAAGCAATGAGTAAGTGAGCGAGCGAGGATCTGTTGCGTAGGATAAAAAGAGATAGAATTGGGAGGGTGGAAGGGGCTGTACTATGGAATTTTTTGGCACCAATAAAATAAGATCTTGGGGATATATTCTGATAGAAAAATGGAAAATAAAGGGAAAGAATGGAGGGAGGTGGGAGGGAAAATCAAATCATAGTAGACTCGCCTTCCACCGCAACATTGACGTTCAACGGGATTGGCTATGTCTGATACATAACGTATGCCTCGTTGGTCTTTGTCTCTTATGCCTTGGCCGTTCTCGCCTGGCGTCAATGTGTTGGACAGAAATATTCCGGTGGTCTGCGTAATCTACACCAGCAACGAAGAGTGGCTTCTGCTCTCTGGAAAGCCGTCGTCCAGGATCGGCACGTTTTTTTTTTTTTGCATGGACCAACAGGTGGACTAGCAATTTTGAACATGTTTTATGTATTCATTGGCCAACCTTTTGTCCCACGGTTCTATACAAGCACCATTTTGACAGAGTCTCGATCCACACAAAAATTGCACAGCCACGAACCGGGCGGTGCAGCAAAGCGTGAGGCCTGGGCGGGGTAGTGGCTGCCGCCTTACGCTCAAGGCCGGCCCAACAAGCCACAGACTGGCCAACCTGAGGTAAGGAAATGAGGGGTGTGAGTTGAGTTTATGGCGCCACCCAACTCGCACGCTCAGGAAAGGAACCGCCGGAGACAGAGCCTCATTTGTGTAACATCCATCCAAATTGCACCCCAGCCCTCATTTGTGGTTTGAATAAAAAAGCAATCAGCGCCGCATTGCCCTGTCTTGCCTCTCGTCCACACCACGCACGCCATCCTTCCTGCGCCGCACCTCGCTGCAGCAACGACTCATTCCGCTCCACTCAACCCCCTCCCTCGCCACCCCATCGCTGCCCAAAGCAACTATTGCGACCACGCAAACGCAAACAGAGACACCTCCTGCCGCTAAAAGATTCGGCATCATGCCAGCCGATCTCCCACTTAGCACGGCACTACTGAAATGCGTGCAGACGGGTAACGAGACCAAGCTTCAGAAATATATTGTGGATGGCCGCCTCAATCCTGAAATTGAAAACCAAGTCGGCCCAGAAGAAGAGACGATCCTGCACTTCGCCATATTGCGCAACGGTCGGATTGCAAAGTTGATTGCAGAAGCAGCTAGTGATCAACTACTTGCAAAGCAGTATATGAACAAGCGCTATTACGGCGAGACTGCGCTTCACCTTGCCGTTGTTCAAAATAGGCCTGAGAGTGATCGAGATTCAATAAAAAAATTTTCGTCAGACAATAACGATATCATTGTGTTCAGATTGATATTCTATTCGGCTGTGGAGAGATGGATATGAAGGCTTTTTGCAACGGGCTACGAGTTCGCTCATGGTGAGCGGCATAGAGGTACGCACTACACCGGTATGACAGCTTTCCAGTTATTATAAGTCAATGTTACAAACTTCAATGCCTAAATTAGAATAGTTGCGGTCTACCATAGCGACTCTACTGTTGTGGAAAAGCTTTCGATAGGAGCCGATAGGCGTGTACTGCTTCGTATCTGCGAATATGACGCAAATGCCGATGACCTCATGACAACTTGATTTTTACGGTCAGTGTAAAAAGAATTAAAAATTTTGTAGGAAACAATATCTACCATATCCTGGCGATGCGATATCAGTCTCTTCAAAAGAGCATGAATTTCGTTATGGAAGCTCTTCTTCTGCGGACTAGTGATATTCGCATTTAGTCTTCGCTTGTGTCTCGTCGTTCCCTTGAATCAAGACCGAATTTCCTGGACCTGGACAAATGGCGCAGATCTCTTGCTGTATAATGACACATCTATCGAATCTAAACGAGATGGAGCGTCTTTCTGGCTGCGTTTCTGGCTAGAGTTTGAAAACACCATCTTCAGTGTTATTTCAGTTTGCGCCTGGTGCAATATGCTTTATTTTTTTAAGCCCTTCAAAGCCGCCGGTGTTCTTTTCCGTGCTTTCTGGGAGATTTTGGCGGATATTCTTACCTGGGCAGCAATGTTTGCTATATTCTGCCTTGCTTTCGGTGGTGCCTTGTTTATTCAGATGAAGACTACGCAAGATTATCCCTGGGCGCCGTACTGGTTTATCCTGATATGGGTGGCAAGGTAGGCGGTGATCAACACTTACGTGGCACTCCAACTATGTAGACTGGCGGTGAAAGAAGTCAACAGCGGGTGCCACCGGAACACAACCCGGCCGACAGCATCGGCCACTCGGAGCCTCTTCAAACACGACCCTGGACCAAGCCACAGAAGTACGGGGGGACCAATCGGTACAACTGTCGCCAGAGGGCTCTTCTTCGGCCGTTACTTCCTCCAATCCGACAACTGATAGTCAGTAGGCAACGGCAAGCTCGGCAGATCACCAGTATCATCATGCACCGTAACTCCGTCGTCTAACGTTGGCCCAAGTACTCCGTCACAAGCTGCAAGATCCGGTGGTTCGAGTAGTTCCAATACCCGTAGTCCCGCCGCACCTGAATCGGCATCTACTACCAAGTTAGAGCAGTATCAAAAATTACTAAGGGAGAACTTGCTGGTGGAACTGTTAGTCGAAAAAGACTACTGGGCACACACGCTTCGTGGACTGTGGCATATATTCGCCGTATACTGGGTGCGGGGCGTTTTCAAGCTGCCTCCATCCTGGATCTACATCACTACAAAAGAGGAAAACAAAATTTTCCGTCCGACAATAACCTGTGGTTTGGTCATCCCCTCGTCTTACCGCAGATAAATAAAGAGGATCAGGAAACCTTGCCGGAGTCGTCGAAGGCTATCGAGAAATTATATGGTGTTTTTGCTCTCTGAGCTGAAAATTTTGTCGATCTTTTTCACGATTAGTTGTTGCTTGTGTTTTTTGTTTTCACCCTTATTAGGCGGTGGCGCCGCCATCCCTTATGCGTGATTGTTCAAGTTATTCATTTCGTCGCCCTCCTTCGTTTGGCTTCTTGATATAATGTGGTTTGCGAAAGCCAATGATTCCTTCCTTCGTTTGTAACTCTGGCCTCTTATGACTATCATCTCTTAGCGCTTTCTCCGCGACTTCATGGGGAGCCTATTTTTTCTATGGCAAATCTTGCGAATTCAATGATTACCCGGACGACCCCTTGCCACTCACAAAATTGACTTCGAACTTTGATTTTACAGTTTGTTCCTTGCCAAGCAATTCTTTTTGGCGCGACGAATTGCATCGGATGTTCCCATCAATAATCTGTTGGAATATAAGAAAGCGGTTGATGTGCAATTCGCATTCGGAAAATTTGCTCTCATTATCATGAACGTTGATTATAAGCGACTCTGTGGTTCACCACAAAATTTCCATTTATAACTCTTCTGAGGCCCTAATCCATTTTCCCATTCTTTCTCTTGCCATTTTGATTATTGTCGCAGCTCTGAAGTCAAAAAGCAACGACAAAATCTCAATCTCCTCGATTCGGGCAACTCTGACCGCTGATGTAGTGCTGGGAGGATTGGCGACCGACTGTAATTGAGCCCTGGACACCGACGTTCAGTCCAACCAGATTTTGCATGTTCGTTCTGACTCAACTCACCATCACTACCAAACTGTGATTTCCTTTTCCATATATGCCTAAACCCGAACTAGCTGCAAGACCTTGCCTGGCAGTCTAGCCGTACGATCTTGTAGCAACGACGACCAGTACCTCGTTGACATGATGCGCCTTTTGTGCCGCCTGGAATCGGCAATCAAGCCCCAGCTGGTTGCTACACTTGGAGCAGAGAGACAATACGGCTGCGACGACGGTAGAGTCGGGGACCGCCATGAAGTCAGAAGCTGGGAGATGGACGCGCCGACGGTAGCCACGGCGCTGCGGTGCGCCAACGTGTTTTGCGTGTTTATGGTGTTTGTGTGCACAAAGAGCTTTTGAGCGAGCTGGACTAGGCGGGCGACGACAATGATGAGGACGGCGATATCAACGACGATCACGACGATTATGAAACATATTGCTGGTTTGGCGGAAGAATTCACAAAGATTGACTTTCTGCAACGTCCGATTAAAGCTTCGTTGATAATGTATCGATTTTCTTCTAGGTGCTGGGTGCGACGCGACTTTGTTGTCAATTCTGATATCCTCGTTACAGGCTGCACCGTCTTCCCATGGAACTCTGGAAGTCGTCCGAGAGCTTTTTGACAATGCTATTTCTTTAGCCGGCATCCTTTCCGAATTCAAGGCAACGTAGTTTGAGCAGTGAGACTTACAACAGCTTTTCATTGATAGCATCGGCGCTATTCTTTTAGCTTGCATTGTCTGCCGCAATGCTGCGATTTCTACAGGCAGTTGAGTAACGTACTTGGAATGTAACCTTCCATCAAAGATACGAAAATAGTTGAAGGCGTTAATAATACAAACGACAAGGTAAAGAATGCGGCCGGATTCATGAATGTGGCATTAAATTGCAAAGCTGCTCTTCGTGGTTCAACTCGTATGCATGTGTCAGAAAGTTTATGGATTTTAAAATTTGTTTTAGCTATTTCGCTCAATCCAACTGGAAGATGTTAGAAATGTTGTCATTTCAGTATTTTTTTGTTTTGAGGAGTATTTGAGCAACCCTAAGAGTCCCAAAAGAGTAGGTTCATGATGTAGCAAGATATTAACCTAGAAAAAATAATTACATCTTCGCTAATGGAGTACAAGTTGTTAAGGCCAACGCGGTCCAATGCAGCATATGCAGTCGCAATTGCACTGTGCCAGTCGTTCAGGCATCTGAATTTACCCCCTTATTCCCCTCCCTGTATATGCCACATATCCCGCTGGAGGCGGGAGGAAGCAGCTGTGTAACCCACCTGGATGCATTCACAAGTGCAATCTTGTCACACACGCATATACACACACACACACTCTCTCTCTCCTTCTCTCTCTCTCTCTCTCTCTCTCTCAAATCGGCCAAGCGCCACAACCTGCGCACTGGTACACTTCACACTGCAATTACAAACGGCACAACACATGAGGTTATGAATGGGCTGTCATCCAAAGTTTGCTGCATGGCCTGGGACATGATATAGAATATCAACTACAAAAGCTTGGACACTTCATTAAGACATCTGTTCGCCAAGAGGTGGATACTTGGGATGATAGGCGGTAGACTTAACTATTCTAGATTGGTGGGTTGCTAAGAATATCCTCAGGATGTGCGCCTGAGACCTAGACAATGGCGCGCAATAATTGGTCCTGAATCCTTTTGCCCACCTTTGCCCTCTCATTCCCGGCAGGTCCGAGCACGCTCTGGAGCTCTTCACTGACATGAAGGGCACGAATGTGGCGCGGTTCCTGGTGGCCTACCAGCCTCTGCTGTACTTTCCCATTCTGGCGCTGCCCGTCTGGCGTGGTGCTACGCGTCGAGTATGTACAGCGTGCAGGGCCACGTGCCGGAC
The DNA here is from genome assembly GCA_026954515.1 of Cladochytrium tenue. Lineage (NCBI taxonomy): Eukaryota > Fungi > Chytridiomycota > Chytridiomycetes > Cladochytriales > Cladochytriaceae > Cladochytrium > Cladochytrium tenue. The sequence goes on from JADGKE010000067.1 coordinate 6,246, forward strand.
CTCAACATGGCGATCGTAGAGCTGACCACGTTAGCGCTGAACTGGGTGGTGTACCTCGGCACGACCTTCTTGTTCTGCATGCCACTGCGCACGCTGCTGTACCTCTTTGTCTCGCAGACCGCCTGCGGTGTCTTCCTCGCTGTGGTGTTTTCCGTCAACCACGTAGGATTTCTTGAGCCTGACTGCTCCCCTCCTTTTATTGTCCTCCCTGTCCGAATATAGCTCATTAAACGTGATGTGCCTGCTCACCAATACAACGGCATGCCCGTGTACACGTCCAAGGCTGCGGGCAAGATTGATTTTTTAACAAGCTCCAGGTCTTAACCTGCCGGGATGTGACGACGACCCCCGTCAACGACTGGTTCACGGGCGGCCTCAACTACCAGATAGAGCACCACATGGTAAGCGGATGGTTCGAGGAAGCCAACTCAAAGGGATTTTATGGTGCCTTTGGCTTTCATATTGCATTCATCTGCTATTCCGCTGCTTGTCTCCTTTTTGTCTTTCATATTTTACTAGTATATTTAAACCTTCACCCTCCACCCTCCTCCGCACGTAACTTTTTCGGCCTTTACCTCCACCAGTTCGAATTCCACGCGGTGCGGCCGCTGGTCGAGAGCCTGTGCCGCAAGCACGGTGTGCCCTACCACAGCACGTCGCTGTGGAATGGCCTCGGCGAGATTGTGACCCGCCTCGCCTCCATCTCGCGGGCCCTGTCGAAAATTAGGCGGCATCGGCCACAGCAGTGATGGAGCGTTGGCCTCCCCTATCTTCCCCTCCCGACCCCTTTCCCATGTCGTTGAGGTCCGGCTTCTCTCATCCCTCCACATCTTACGTTACTGGACAAGGAGATAATGGCAATGAGAGGTGGGGGGATGGAGAGGGGGGGTGACTTTTGTTTTTCGTGGATATAGGTGGGGCGCTTTTGACGCTGTGACTTCTTTAACGTGCTGGTTTACCCTCATATATTCACACTTGTGGATTGTCCACACCTCTTGCGTAAACTGCTTCGCACACAAACACACATTCCAACACTTAATTTGTTGTGGAGACTCTAGCGCGTATCCTCTTCCTTCCCCTCCCTTACAACCCGCCTCATTCCTCGTTTACTTGTCCAATGATGACGGAAAAGAAAACTTCCTGGTGCTTTCACAACTCCCCTCCCCGCTACACTTAGGTAGAGAGTTGGCTCTCATCAAGCTTTCCCGATGACACTGGAGTCCGACGACGGACTGCGTTTTCATAGATCTTTGCAGAGGACCTATACGGACGGCACGACCAAAAACACTTCGATTGCCCACTTTATTCGCCAACTAAAACAATCGGTGTCCACATGTATCAATCAAGTCAAGAAATTACTTTGGTGGTAATTTTTTACCTCGCCTGCGCCACACAGCACTCGAACTCGGCAGTACCTGGCCGTGCGGGGACCACGGCGATCGGTTCCAGGGTCACTCTTTTGAGCGACACTCCCTTCTCAGAGATCGCTTCTGGAGGTGATTGCTATTTTATTTGGCATCGCGCTCTCTTGTGGCCACGCAGCTAAAGGCCGCCTGTAGAATCACAGCATCTTGGAAAGAGCGCATTTCCTGCGTACCTCGTTCCTTTGGTCGCGCTCGGAGCATACGACACGTCACGGCAGAGCAGCCCAGTAGCCACCCGGGACACCAACGGCTCGCGAGACGCTGAAGGCGTCGTCATTCGCCTGTGCTGATTGCTAGCTTCATTTTTCGCCCTCTCTGGCATTGCCTCCGCGATCTGTGGTTGTTTGGAAGGCATGTGTTCATGAGCTTTTGACTCCTTCCCTCCCCCCCCACATGCCTGCTTGCTAACAACTAGCAGTCATTTAGTAAATTCGCACTTATCAAGCCTGCGGCTGGTTCAGTCTAAACACTTAATCAGTGTTGATATCTCAAATCTACACTACACCTGCGGATCACCTCGTCTTCCTTTGACTGGCCAGCGATTTGTCTCGAGGCTTTGCAGTGGTACTCTCCGAAGGTGGAACGCTCGAAGTACGCCTTGTCGTGGCTGTGACTCCCTGTACATTTCGAAGAGACTGTGGAAGGATCTTCCGCTTGCTACTTCACATCCGCAAATTCGATCTAAACCTTCACTCGACGGTGTATTTTGATATCTCCTCACGGAAATTTCGGGCGCTTTCGTTTTTGGAATCAACCGTTCTATTCTGATTACATTGTATGTATTTTTTTTTTCACGCCTGATCGCCCTTCCTTAATACACGGGCGTACTGTCTAACAAATTTCCCATTGTGCGTCAACCAAATAAGCCCAACTACAAAGTTTATCGACCGTCAACGTAGATATGCCCCCCAAGTCGAAGAAATCTGACCGTGGGCGATCTCCGTTACCTGCTTCTGACGCAGAACCAGGTCCTTCAAGGAAAGGGTTGTTTCCAAATCTGTTCCGCCACTTTGGAAGTCGCAGTCGGTCTCGAAATGATACACCTCTCAATGATCCTGGCTCACCATCGCAAACTGCTACGGAGGATAAATGCAGTACACCCTTTCCTTCCCCAGATCCGGCGTCGCTCTCCAATTTGCGGCGTCGTGGTTCTTCAAGAGATGGACCAAAAGTTGATATCACAAGCTCAGCTCCGGCTATCAGTGTGAGAGAGAAGGCGATCGAGCTCATAAAATCAATCCTTATTGCAGATCCAACTTTTGCACAGTCTGCCCCGCTTTTTGTCAGGGACCTTTGTAAGACAACTCCAGACTCTGATTCAAGCGGAACCTCCAGTAAGAAGAAGCTGCTTGATAATGACAGTGGGATGCTAAGAACTATCGACTATGTGGTATCGGACGAACGACAGGCAGCACTAAAGGATGCTGTATCATTTGTTCATGATCTCAGTTCAGCTGGAACGCAGAAAGATGGGCTGTCAGAAAATCTGCAAAAGTTCCTGGAGCACATCGACAAAGTTGTACAGCTGGTGGATGACGTCGCTGAAGTGCATATTTTCGCGAAAATAGCCTGGACTCTGGCAATTTGTGTTTACAAGGTTTGACCGTTTGTACTGTCGCCTTTAACAGATGTTTCAGACATGGCGACAGAGCACGAAGAATGAAATAGAAGTACAAAATCTGCTCAAAAAAACCATTGCTTTCATGGATGATATCTGTGATGTTCGTGCAGACAAGGAAAAATTGAAGCAAAATATTGAAGCCTGCATGGAAACTGTTGTAACCTGCCTGGCATTCTGCAATGAGCATACAAAAGACAACAGAAAATGTATGTCATTTTGTTCTCTATCGCGTTTTAATTGATATTTTTGCAGGGCCATTTCGTTTCGGCTTGTCAAAGCAAGACCAGATTGCTGACCTTCTGCAGCAACTGGAAAGCAGAAGGACTTTGTTGGGCTTTAAAATGACCATGGACATGCATGCGAAGCTGCAAAATGTCGATAAAATCGTCCTCAGCATCGATAAAAAAGTCCTCGACATTCAGAAGGACATGAATACTTTGAAGCAAAACATCACTTCGGCGCCGTTATACGGATCTCCTCATCAGACTGTTGATATTATCGAATCTCTTCGAGAATGGCTTCGACCGTTGGACAAAGAAATGGAGGCACAACAAAAGATTCTTCTGGGGAGCTACGAGGAAGGAACGCGGCAGTGGCTACTTCGAGAGACAGTTGACTTTGTGGAGAGCGTGCCTGAACGCGTCCTTTGGTTACGGGGTGGCCCAGGTATGGGAAAGTCCGTCATGAGCGCGTTCATCTCGAAGGAGCTTAAGAGGCAAGGAAAACACGGTGGGACATTTTTCTGCAGACACGACGACGAGGACAGAAACAGCGCCCGCAACTTGATCACGACCCTGTCATTTTTCTTGTGCAAGTGGAATAGTTTGTTTGCACACGAAGTTTCAAACGTGCAAAGCAAAACTCCCAATGTCCGCGACGACCCAGTCGGAAAGCTTTTCGAGGCCATCGTTCTTCGCCCGCTGCAGGCTGTTTACACTGACGACAACCCTGATCTCGAGCCTGTGGTGCTTTGTGTCGACGCCCTCGACGAATGCGGAAGCATGAAGTACAGGAATCCGATCCTCCGCGTTTTTTCGGCCCTTTGTGATAAACTACCTTCCAAAGTCAAATTTATTGTCACAGCTCGACCAGAGAAAGATGTTGAGGATGCATTTAGTCAGATTAGCACAAAGAAGCTGGAGCCCAACAAGGAAGAAAATATGAAAGACTTGCGATTGTGTGCCAAAACCCGGTTGCGGAAATTACTGACAGATGACGTTGAAGCCATTGAGAAGGGGTCAACCAACCTGGTCGAAAAATCTGGCGGCATTTTCATTTGGCTGGTCATGGCTTGCAACGAAGTCGAGCAGTGTGCCAAGATCGAAGGCCGACCAGTCACATTGACCATGCTGGATAATCTGCCATCCGCAGTCGGGAGTGACCGCAGCATTGATAAGCTTTACGAAACGACATTTTCTCGAATTTTTGGAAACACAAATGGAAGGGAATCGCTTCTATATCGCGTTTTGGCTACGGTTATCAGTGCAGTGGAGCCTTTAACTGGGAGCTGTATCGCAGAACTGCTTCAGTCTGACGTGGAATCAGTTAGGACAGAGATACAAAACCTCCAGGCCGTCTTACTGCTGAACCCAGCAACAGAATGCTTAACCGTGGCGCACAAATCCATTAAAGACTACCTCACGGACCCAGGGCGGTGCAACAACGCAAAATTCTATGTGACGACTTCCGAGGAGCACGAAAACCTGGCCCTGCTTTGCTTTTCGGTTATAAAAAAAGAACTGCAATTCAATATGGCTGGTAAGCGACATAATAAGAGTTGATAGTATGTACTTATTACTGTGATGATATATTTTTGGCCACTTTGCACAGAGCTTGATTACGATGTGCTTCACGCGAACATTCCGGACTTTGCAGCCTTGGTTCAGCGAAAAATCAGGGAGCATGTGCGCTATGCTTCATTGCATTTCCATCAGCATTGCGAAGGTTCTCTTCCCTCTGGACAAACCCATGTGCTTTCGACTCTGGCGTCAGAGATTGCAGTGTTTTCGAAAGAGAAGCTACTATACTGGATCGAGGCACTCGGGCTTCTCTCGAAACTATCCTTGGCAATTGATGTGGCAAGCATGCTTTTGGAGCTCTACCCGCCTCAGCAGCAAGATTTCGGTTCAATCAGCGAGCTTCTGCGAGACCTTCAGCGACTTGTTCGCCTGTTCTTCACCCCCATCAGCGCAGCGGCTTTGCAAGTATACGCGACTGCAGTTCCATTTGCGCCGGCGCAGACCGCCATTTACACGCACTACGCACCCCGATTGCCACCGGTGTTTCCAGTCCCCTCTCTGATCGTTCCAAGAGAGCAGCAGTGGCCTGCCGTTCTAAACGTCCTGGATGACCATACTTCCGATGTCACAGCAGTTGCATTCAGCCGTGATGGCCGGTGGATTGTGTCCGGGTCATATGACTGGACTGTGAGGGTGTGGGATGCAGCGACAGGCATGCAGGTATCTGTGCTTGAGGGTCATACTTCTACGGTCACAGCCGTTGCAGTCAGCCTTGATGACCACTGGATTGTGTCTGGGTCAGAGGACAGGACTGTGAGTGTGTGGGATGCAGCAACAGGAGTGGAGCAGGCGATGCTCGAGGGCCATACTGATGCAGTCACAGCAGTTGCAGTCAGCCCTGATGGCCGCTGGATTGTGTCTGGGTCAATTGACAATACTGTGAGGGTGTGGGATGCAGCAACAGGTGTGCAGCAGTCCCTGCTTGAGGGCCATACTTCCGATGTCAATGCAGTTGCAGTCAGCCCTAATGGCGGCTGGATTGTGTCTGGGTCACGGGACAAGACTGTGAGGGTGTGGGATGCAGCAACTGGTGTGCAGCAGTCGGTGCTTGAAGGCCATACTGACAGTGTCACGGCAGTTGCAGTCAGCCCTGACAGCCAATGGATTGTGTCTGGGTCAATTGACGATACTGTGAGGGTGTGGGATGCAGCAACCGGTGTGCAGCAGTCGGTGCTTGAGGGCCATACTGGCCCGGTCTTGGCAGTTGCAGTCAGCCCTGATGACCACTGGATTGTGTCTGGGTCACATGACAATACTGTGAGGGTGTGGGATGCAGCAACTGGTGTGCAGCAATCGGTACTTGAAGGACATACTTCCAATGTCAGAGCAGTTGCAGTCAGCCCTGATGGCCAACTGATTGTGTCTGGGTCAGAGACTGTGAGGGTGTGGGATGCAGCAACAGGCGAGCAGCAGTCGGTGCTGGAGGGCCATACTGATATTGTCACAGCAGTTGCAGTCAGCCCTGATGGCCACTGGATTGTGTCCGGGTCAGGAGACATGACTGTGAGGGTTTGGGATGCAGTGACCGGTGTGAAACTGTCTGTGCTTGAGGGCCATACTGGCGGTGTCACGGCAGTTGCAGTTAGCCCTGATGGGCAATGGATTGTGTCTGGGTCAATTGACAAAACTGTGAGGGTGTGGGATGCAGCAACTGGTGTGCAGCAGTCGGTGCTTGAGGGCCATACTGATTGGGTCTTCGCAGTTGCAGTCAGCCATGACCACCGCTGGATTGTGTCTGGGTCACATGACAAGACTGTGAGGGTGTGGGATGCAGCAACAGGTGTGCAGCAGTCGGTGCTGGAGGGCCATACTGATATTGTCACAGCAGTTGCAGTCAGCCCTGACCACCGCTGGATTGTGTCTGGGTCACATGACAAGACTGTGAGGGTGTGGGATGCAACAACAGGTGTGCAGCAGTCGGTGCTTGAGGGCCATACTGGTGGTGTCCAGGAAGTTCGTATCAGTGCCAACAGCCAGATCATCGAATCTACTGATTGGATCAACGTGTCTATTCGCTGGAGCACATCGAAATGGACCAAAGTGGATGACAACAGCACTGTTGAATCCAACGCCGCCTATGCAAGCAGCTCTCTCTCACTTGATGGGCGACAGTGGTTGATCCAGTGCCGTGTCGGCTACCCTACGAGAAGAACTTGGCTTCTTCCAAATTTTCGCTCTGACAGGATGGCATTTTGCGGCCAACAATATTTTGCTGGCGCAGGCAAATTGGTCGTTATGATCAAGTTTGGGGATCAGCCTGAGGGAGATCTGCCTGTGGTTTAATTCCAACAAGTTTATTCCTGCCAGTTCTCCTCCATTAACTCCGGTTTTTATCTTGTCATTTCTTTAATTTCCTTCTTCCTGTTCCAGCCAGTACAACTCAATAAAACTTAAGGTTTCACGGTCCATGACACTGAATAGCTACAAGCACAGCTATGATATAAATTTGGTTGGAGCTTCTAGAGGCAGACTCATAGTTGTCAGTTGGCCACAGTCATAATTCGTCAATATTTTTGTTGTCTGTCTCTGACGGTCTGGCCAAAAAAACGACCATTTTTAGGCTCTGTCTCCCATGGTCAGTTCAGAAGATCTGTCTCCCCCGGTCATTTACAACAGTTCTCAGTCTCCTGCGGTCAAAACAAGTTTGCGTACCGGGTGCATACACACCTCGTACGCACCCCGTACGCACCCCCCGTACACACCCCCGTACCTACCCCGTACGCCGACCTTAGCTCAGCTGGAAGAGCATCTGACTGTAATCTACCCTGTACACACCTCGTACGGACCCCGTACGCACCTCGTACGCACCTCGTACGGACCCCGTACGCACCTCGTACGTACCCCGTACGCACCTCATAAACAACCCGGACCCACCCTGTACGCACCTCGTACGGGGATTTTTGCGTCTGTATCGACCAAGGTGGCGCAGACGCCACCATCGTCGACACCGGCACCGCCACCGCTAGCGACGACCACGCCACCGCCAGCGACGACAAAGCTGGGTTTCACGGTCCATGACACTGAATAGCTACAAGCACAGCTATGATATAAATTTGGTCTTGGCTTCTAGAGGCA
>JADGKE010000068.1:0-14085 GCA_026954515.1 Cladochytrium tenue
TTGCTGGCGGAGCGGGAAGAGGACAAGGTCGGCGGAACATCGCGGTCAACCGAGCTGGAGCGCTGCGGCGGCAGAGTGACGGTCAAGCTGCCGGACACTTGAATATCGAGGTGCTTTAGGGCTATGCCATGGAGACGCTCACTTGGGACGCCGCTCGGCGCGCGGAGGAGCAGGTAGAAGTGAAGGACCTCGTCTATTGAACGCCAAGGTGGTAATTGAAGTCAGAGGGCAGGGGATGAGGAAGAAAGGTGCAGCCAAGCACGAGGGCGGAATGCACACCAGCAGCATACCAAACAGCACGTACTGCCGCTCAGGCGCGCCGGCGACCTCGGACGGGACCAAGGAGTCTGATGCCGGGACAACGATCTCGAAGTCCCAGGTCGTGAAGTCGTCCATGATGTATTGTACAATATATAATTCAGATTGCATGGAAGCTCGGCTGGATCGAAAACACGGAGCGATTGCCGAGGTTGGTGCAATTTTCGTACACTCCGACAGCGCTGTGAATCTGGCCAGCTTCGCATCGACATTGCTGGGGTCGGCTGGGAGGTAGCTGGACAGATTCAGACCACTGTCGGGGTGGATGTAGGCTGAGCAGGTCAGCGAGCGGATGAAATGGCGATAGCAGTCATGCAGGCGGCTCCCGTGCTTAAGCAACATTTTATGTTAACATGCTGTTTAGGAGCATCAAAAAGGTGAAGTAGATGCTGTAGCGACGACTTAACCGGCACACATCCATTCATTTCCAAGAGTTAAGCATCTTCATCAAAGCAGGTCGGCGGTCATCAAATGCCGAGAGGTTTCGCCGTTTCAAGGCTCAACAAAAACTTCCACCCAACTCTCCTTCACAACGGGCAAGTCTCGCAGACGCAGGAGAGTCGAACGAATCGAGGACCGACAGGTGTCAGAAATAACAATCCTGGGGCTGCCTTTGACGGCTTTTGTCGACGTGCACTCGAGCACCCGGACTAGTCGTTTGCAAATCTGAGCAAAATCGGAAAGAACGACCAGGAAAAGTGTGGGTGTGGTATCAATAAGAGAGGAATTGTCCATCAAGTGCCACCAACCTGAGAAGCGTACGAACTACCGTCGGGCTCCGAGGTGACAGATTGCCGAACCAGGTCCGACAGCGTGAGCGGCAGCTCTGCCTCCAGCAGATCCCAGTGAGGCTGCGGGACGACGATGAGGTCGCCGCCGCGCGGCCTGACTGAGCCAGCAAGGAGTCCCACAAGGCCGGCCATAGCCCTGCTCCACCCGAACTCGATGCCTCCGGGCAGCCTGTTTGCGCACATGATAACCACGACATCCAGCAATCGGGCCACCCAGTTCAAGGGGGCCGACGCCCGCGCCACTGCGTCCCGGTACCGCGCACTGTTGCCGGGAGGCATCAAAGGGGACACACTCAGCCGGGAGTGGACGGCAGAGATGAAGGCACATACGGCGGTCTCTGCCACCACCAGCGCCTCGTCCTGGTCGATGCGCTCGGTCCTCGCAAGCGCCGTTTGTAACAGTCGAATGATGCCAAGCTCAGGGCTGCCGAATGCGTCGCCAAGGAGACCCTGAGTGTGCTCGGCCAAGTGGCTGCGCTGAAAAACACGAGCGAGGCCCCAGATGTCTCTCGGTGAGAGCACCGAGTCTTCCAGCGGGACGAAGCGGGTGCTGATGAATTGGGCGGCGGATTTTTCCGAGCGGCAGATGATGTCCACCACAGAAAACAGGGCTCGAACGCACCCGTCCGATGCGGGATCTTCCTGATACGAATCAAATACGTAAAGCATCCACTCTGCTAGCGATTCGACCAGCGGCAGGGGGCCAAATGCGGAGTGGTCCGCTATCACCTCCATGATATCCACCTGAAGAGTGTTAGGAACGAAATGAAAATAGCATAGTGCCGAATCACCTCCTCCTTGGAATATTCATGGGCGGTCATGATGTCCAGGAAGATTTTCCTCAGGACCTCCGCGGCTTTTGTTGGCGCCACAACCGAAACTGCGCCATCGTTTTCCGGAGGGGAGGTCGACAAGCCCGACAGCACCAGAAGCTTCGTCACAGCACCGGATCCAATCGACTCGCTCAGAATTTGTCTGATGCTGACTTGTGAAAGAAGGTAAAGGAACGACTGAAGGATACTTGGGGAGGGGTTTGAAAAAAGCTGGGAGATTAAAAATTTGGCTGAGGCCTCGATCACGTTGGCCTTCCGGCTGTCAATAAGCCGCTTTAAAATGGGCGCCCAGCTCACGGCGGGCATCTGCAGCCCCGTCTCCTCCAGGGCGCGCAGTAAGATGACCGGGCGGAGACTACCAAGTTCGTCTCCGCGCAACGCTAAGAGTCTATCGAATGAGGTCCGGAGGAAGCTGGATGACTCCTGTAGACGATTGTAATCCACGGGTTCGCGCACAGCGAGATCACCTCCGAAAGGATTGGCCTTGTTCTGCCTCCGAATGTACTGCAGCAAGTACATCTCACTGAAAGCCCAGCCGCTAGCTTTGGAGAGCTTGGGTTCCGCCCCTAATAGTGCGTCTTGAAGATCCACAGCAATTCTGCGGAAAATACGAGCATCTTCGTTCGTTACATCGCCATCCCTGTCTTCCAGGAGAGACGGCGAGAGAAGACTATAAATTAACGTTGTCCTCTGTGAAAGCGGGAGGCCTGGGTTCGAGACATCATCTGCGAGGTCGGCGAGGTATTGAGTTAAAGCAGTAGCCTTATTCGACTGACGCAAGAACGTAACAACAGCTTGATGTTGCACATACAAACTGAGGGTGTGGACTGACAGCAAATCTCTCTGCAGATTGTTATTATGATCACTGAGGCAGAGCGTACACTTACATTTTTGGAGACATTTCGATTAAAAGCTTTTAACAATTCAATGGATTCTTCATCACATTCGATCCAACCATAAGAGAGAGCGCAGCTGAAAAGCCAATAATGTCCGAAGGCTTCGAGTGAAACGTCTTCGCCAAGGGTTGATCGCACAACCGAGGAAGAATAGGATATCATTGGAAGAAATTTCTCTCTGACTTCCACATCCAACTCTCCCAGCATTGGCAAAACAAGAGAAAGTCCAATATGCGCTCCGAGTCTTTCTTGCTGCTTTTGACAGATTGCAGCTTCAAGAATCCGGACAACAGAATCAACGAAAGCCGAGGTGGGCGTGAATCTCAGACCATGGCAAAGTAGGGTCCCCAACCCAATACCGGACCCGAACGATAATAATTCACTTCAAGTGTTTAGAAACCGGATGCATACCAGTCAAAAAACTTACCTAGAGGAAGTTAAATGTTTCTGATATAGGTTCGCGAGCCTTGCTTTCTGCTGCTCTTCTGTAAAGTTCAAGGTGCAGGCCAAATTTGCCATGCAAATAAAAATGGCACAAAACACCTCATCATTGGCTGAATCAGCCCAGACCACATTGCTCCGGTCTCCCTCATACAATTCAAACAGCAGCCCGATGAGCCTCTCTGCGTGCATTTGTGTGGTTTCAAACTTCAGAGACGACCGAAACAATCCTGAGACCGTTAATGTATGAGAGGATGAAATGTCGCCCACCAGTCACAGCCATCAGGGCATTGCACACAAAAGATGTTGATGTCACACTGTTGATTTTTTCATAGATGATCTCGCTTAAAATATCTGTCAACAAGGAATCCGGCAAGTCTGCGACTGCAGAAGTCTCTGTCGGAAGAAATTCGGAAATATGGTTCTCCCAGAATTGCGCCCAGCTCGAAACAATTTTCAGCCTCGTTAAATAGTTGTCGGTAAAGGTCGAATCGCGTATGCAGTTCATCATGTTCTTATAGAATGCTGCCTTACTTAAAGGAGGAGTATATACTTTCACCTTTTTCGTGCTAATGGTTGACGGAATTACCAAAATTACAACTAACCCAATTAATAAATGTCATAATTTGACATCCTACCAGCTACTCCTGCTTTATTCATAGAGCCAACCCGGCCAGCATCACTGAGGGACTTCAGCTCCAATGCAAAAGATTGGTAGAATTTCTCAAGCTTTGTCAACTCCGCGCCTTGGTTGGCGGCCACGGATCGAGTTGACTCAGAAGCCAGACCTTTAAATACAGGTCGTCGCATTGCTGAAATTTCTTTTTTCAGCAAAGCTGACAGTGTCGTAAGAGGGTGCCCTTGGCTGTTTTTAAAGGCATCGAAGAATTTGGAATGGAGGACAACATCGGATACAAATGCAGCAGGATCTGGAACAAGCTCAGCAAAATCTTGAAACGCGAATGCGTCGAGTATGGAATATCCAAGAGATTGGAGGTTTGGACTGTCATTGGCTGTCATCAATACGACATAATCCGTCAATAACCCATTTTTAAATGTAGAATAAACTTCGGTGCCTAACACTTGTATTACTTGGTGCGGATAAAATCGTCCTTACCATCATCTTCTAACGCACAAAGCCTAAAAAAGTCACCAACTTTGGACCAAACTATCGTAAACTCCTCCGTCATAGGCAAACTTGAGATTTGTGAAGAAAGCACAGCCACCCACACTGAACAGATTAGAACGCTAGGTCGGACAACAGACAAAAACCTGCTCTTGCTGGCTGAATTTTTGCCTCGACGCACTTGTTGACTGCTTCCAAAAGCAAGGCGAGTGATGATACAGAAAGGCCGTAACTTCCAATAATTGAACTTATAATAAGGAGAACTTCCTCTCCACACTCTCGAGGCTTCTCTGTGCACATCTTCCTAAGAACTTTCAGAAAAGCAGGTTTGCAATCATCGCACCTTAAAAGAGAAGCGAGCCCTAACTCGAGAACGTAAAGATAGGATGGCGCATTGGCGGGCTGAAAAGCTGCTATGGCTTTTCCTAGTCCTGATTTCAGCTCAACCCACACCCTCGGGGTTTTCAACCAAATGTGACCAAGGAGTAAAATGCCGGCGGAAATAAGGGAGCAGTTCGCTTCAGATGAAGGTGGGGCTTGAGTTAAAGATGACGCCAACTTGACAATCCGCGAGGTAAGGAAGGGATCTTTAAATGCGCATAGCGGAGGAAGGCAAACGTGGATTATGTACGACTTCACTTTTTCGCTTGGGTCCACATTTAGTCGAAAAAGCAACAGGTGTAGGATCAGAAGTAGATTTTGACCTCCAGGACTATTCTCCATCCACAAGGTAAGGGCAGACAAAGCCGAAAGACGAAGAGCTTCTTCGCAGTTCGTAAGTAGAGATGATAACATGTATAAGAAGAAAGCTTCACTATTTGACTTAAAGAGGATATCCATATCCAATACACCTCCTTGATGGATGTCAATGGTGTAGTTGCTTAGTTCCAGGAGGCATCCCAACGTGCCCTCAGCCTAGTCATATTTCAATATGGTTTAAAAAAAAAATAACCGAACATACAGAGGAAGTTAACATGTCTTCGGCATCCAAAAGACGAGTAATGCATGACGACAAGGTGTTCAAGTGGGCCACTGCCAGGTTTTGTACTTCGGCGTCCGGATCTGATGCCAAAAGGAGAAATGGAAGAATAGTCAGGGAGCGAAAATAATCGGAGTTCGCGTTGTCTGAAATCGCAAATAGTAGCACGGATAGAATCTCTGCAATATTTTTTGTGTCGTAGTCCGTGCTCTGAAGGCAGACATACGAGCTGGCTGCCAAAAGCGTCGTCAATAGGGGGAAATCATCTTCAAATTCTTTTGTGACGTGAAGTCCTCTTCCACTAGATTCAACTACAAGAGAATGGGCCAAACTGACAAATGTGCGCGACGAGTTACCCAGACGCGCACAATCACAAGCCATTTGAAATAAGTGGATGGCGATTGTGGACCTTCTGCCACTCATAAGGCGCGAGTGATCCATTGCTGCTACGACTAAATAGTCGTCAACCACATCAGGAATATGCGGGAGCGACCGCACGTGTGAGAGTAAGAGCGTCAACACGGCGTCTTGCAGGTCGGCATCTCCACGATAAATCATATCTGCCAGAATCGCCACGATGTCGCTCTTTGGCAGGCCATTTTGTAGAGGATTTAAGAAGATGAATGTCATGTATGGCCCAACATTCTCCAGAAGGCTGGCCCTGACAAACGGCACGAGTTTTGTGTCGACAGCAACAACGCCAGCAGTGAGGTTTTGCTTCAATTTTGTCAATATTAACTGTCGTGCGAGCGGTTGAGTTTCATGAAGCCGAATGAGCGGATGAATGCGAGGATTTTTCACGCTGTAAAGCTGCGAGGTCACTAGGGTTTCTCCAGAACCGTCGCCCCGAATTGCGGCAGAGAGTGAAAAAAGGTCCATAACGAGGGATACAACGTGCGGCATGGTCATAGAAGAGGCCCTCACTGCCGTGTCGACTGCATGATCAATTGCATCGGTCAAAGCCAGAACGCCAGACATGACGGCTCGCAAAATGTGTGCAGTAGCGGCCGACGAGAGTAGACCCCGGCATTCAGGGGAAGCTAAGGCCTCCCACAACAGTGCCACGGCGGACGCACTCTCGGAAGAGCCTGCATTGGACCGTTCAAGTTGCTCTGACAGGGTCCTGAGCCCTTTGGAAAGGATCGACCTGTGGCCGGAGTAAATCGCCCGTCGTATGTCAACCACATCGACCTTCATTGGCATCGTCCGTGTCACACACTTCGTCCAAGCCCCACTCCTCAAGCAATACCCTCGGACCCCAAGTTGATGTTTATGACTGCGTTCACTACGCTGGAGGGTCTAGGTCATTTCGACCGTAACTTCGGCAACTTCGCTGACCCGTCCTAAGCGTAAATAAATTATGCGAATAAAATGCAAGTCGAAAATGTGTGATGATATTGAAAAGACCAATAAATCAAAGCCGTATACTATGAACGAGAAGACGAAAATAGTCGATCAAGCGCGAGAGACTTTCGGGCTTGATATCATGAAAAAGTCAGTTTCGGATAAAAAGACCATGACTCCGCTGGAACAACTACTGCCGTAGCCGCAAGATTGTATAGGCGCGTTGGAATAGAATTTCGTATGAGGAAATTGAGACTGGTTATAACCCTGCGTTAATGAGCTAGATATTATCTTACCAGTCCGACATCGAATGAAAGTGAGGTCAGAGTTAAAAAAAAATGGATATAGCGGGAGGAGCACATTGACGAGCGAACTGAACATGCTGAATACGGCTCTTGTTCTTTCCCGCTCCTCCCGAAGGAGCGTCCCAAAAAAAGCTTCAAAGAGGTGACAACGTTGCTCGTCATTCTTGCTTACTCGCGATACTCTATCTCACGAAACCCTTCGGTTCAGTGTCGACATTTGCCTCCGGCATGGAACTTTTACATGTGTAAAGTTTAGCGCACTGTCACTGTATTCCAATGCATGTGCAGCTGCAAAGGAAAGCAGCATACATCACGGGAAACCTCGATTCTTATTTGCGTTGGATTCCATTGAGCGGTATTCTGCTATTGAGGGAAACGCAAGTGAAAATGCCAAGTTGCTTTCAAAAATCTCTGAAACGTTCTGTGAATATTTTGTTTCTTCGGGTATGCGCGAGGTAAAAGCACTGTGTTTTTGTCACAAACTTATGCATCTGTGGAAAGCCGCGCAGTTGTGCGCTAGAACTATATTGGCTTTATAAGAGGAGTCTTGCAAACATCACGCCACACGATTGCTGAAACGCCACATATCCATAGCCGAGTGTGCAAAGGTAACATCTGTCGAAGAAACTCTGCGGAGCAATTGTCATCCTGAAAGTTCTATTAGTCCTGAAATGGAATATGCCCGCCCGATGCTTCTCAGGAAAGAGTTTAGTACATCGGTGAAATAGATGTTTTGGGCTTTCCCACAAAACATGGAGGTAGCATTTGTGGATTCCTTTTATTGTGAGCAAAAACTTTGCAGTTCGAGCATTATAATGTGCCAGGAGATATGGTACAGTATCTTTATGCTCAGCATTGAGGTTTTAGAGATGAGAACTTGGTGACGCGCATTCTCAGTGCCATATGCTCTGGCTATTTCTCAATCTGAGACTGCAAGCCAGTCCATTCGCCACTTAGACAGCGCGATAACAATTTGGCAAGACATTGCGTGATGTCGCCCCTTATCTAACGATTGCAAGTGATAAAGGAAAAGGAAGTATGGCCCGTACTTGATAATCCCAAACACTCCGAACATTCGTTTTCATTCTTTAAATGATGATTTGCATTGGCACCTACAGCAGTTGGTCTTTTCCTTCCCTTCTCCTTTTTTGTTGACGCTCCCCTTGTCTTACGGATTTTTTATGCCACTCAAGTGCTTTGGATTCGGTCTTCCCACCAACTTTGTAACAAATGCGGATTGAATTTCGTGGTGTGGCACGCGCGCTTCCAGTAGTTGGTGCAATCAGCGCACTGAGGGCATTCGTTCACTTCTACCCCGCGATCATCCCCGCCGGCCTCCCCGTCGTTCGTGATCTCTCCGTGCGGAGCTCGGCAATGTGGAGCTATCCCACTCCACGTCGCGACGACACCGTCGAAACCCTCTACCCCGGCGGCGCGAAAGTTAAGGTATAAGCCCCATGCTGTACACGACACCATGTGTCTTATTGTCTATCTCTCTCAACCCACTCGCTCGCGCAGGACCCCTATCGAGCTTTGGAAGATCCGGACGCGGAAGAGACAAAGGAGTTTGTCCGACAGGAGAATGAAGTCTTCCAGGGCTTTCTCAAGGACTCGCCGTTCCGCACCAAGCTGCATGACCGGCTGACCGAGCTGTTCAACTACGAGCGCTTCGGTTGCCCGTTCCGGCGCGGAGCTCATTACTACTACTTCCACAACTCGGGCCTACAGCCGCAGAGCGTGCTCTACCGCAAGGCCGCGCTAGATGCGCCGCCGGAGACGTTCTTCGATCCCAACACTCTGTCCGAAGACGGGACCATCAGCCTGAGCACTTATGGGTTCACTAAGGACGGCAGCTTCTTTGCGTATGCGCTTTCCTCGGGCGGAAGTGATTGGGTGCGGATTTTTGTCAAGGATACGTCCAAAGAAGGCGAGCCGATCGACGGCCCTATTGAATGGTGAGAATCTGTGACCTGGTTGACAAAAACAAACCTTGCCCGCATCTTGCGTCAGGGTCAAGTTCACAAGCATTTCTTGGACTCACGATAATAAAGGCTTCTTCTACAAAAAATACCCGAAGCCGGAGAAGCTTACAACCGAGGACGCCGGGAAGGAGACCGACAGCAGTAAAAACCAAATGGCATGTGCATGGCCTTTCCTCCATCTTATAATCACACCCCGGGCTTATTTTCTCGTGCTGTTATATTCATATATCCGCAACTTTAACATCTGCCCCTTTCCCCCTCCTCCAATTCTCAGGTAATGTACCACGTCCTGGGAACTCCACAGTCCGACGATATTCTTTGCCACAAAGAGCCCGAGAACCCAGACCGATTGTTTAGCGCGATGGTCACGGACGACGGCCGCTATGCGGTGTTGAGCATCTCGGAAAATTGCGACCCCAAGAACCTTATTCGCGTGTGCGACCTCCAGAAGGACTTTGACGTCGCCGGCAAAGGTTTGTTTCCACTGACCGATACGGTGGCTTAAGTGGGAGGGAGGTGGTGGTGGAAGGGAGTTTGTATGTTGGAGTAGTAATCAAGTGAAGCGAAAATAATAATCAAACGATTAACAGCGGCCCCCATTTTTACGGACGTCGTGAGCGAGTGGAAGGCTGAGTTTGGATACTTAACGAACAACGGCCCAGTCTTCTACTTCGAGACCACGGACTGCGCCCCACGGCGAAAGATCGTCAAGTTTGATTTGGAGCATCCTGAGTTGGTAAGAAGCATGTGGCCTTTGTCACATTGAATATTAAGCTTTTGTATCCAAGGGTTTTGTCGATATTGTACCCGAGAGTCCCGACGTGCTCTCATTTTCGTCGGTTGTGGATGATAACAAGCTGGTGCTGACTTATTTGCGCGATGTGAAACACGTGATAAAACTATTCGATCTCACTACCGGGACTCCTCTGTCGCCATTCGAGCTGCCTTTACCCACCGGCTCCATTGTCAAATCTATGACAGGGCGAAGGGTACTCTCTGCGTCATGATGCGACTGCTGACTCATTTGATTGCAGGAAGACAAAGAGACCTTCTACCAGTTCGGATCGTTCCTGAGCCCCGGAACTATTTTCAGGTTTGGCTCACCGCCGAAAGCCATCATCTGACCACGGCTTCAGATACAATTTTGAGACGGGGACACAATCAACTTTTCTCGAGACCAAGGTTAAAGGGTTTGAGTCCGCGAAGTTTCAGACCGAGCAGGTCTTTTACAAGAGTGCGGACGGAACCAAGGTTTGCGATTTCGCCACTTCCTGAATGATCTTACTGTCCCAGATCCCAATGTTTATCACGTCAAAGAAAGGAATCAAACGCGACGGCGCCACCCCTACGCTTCTTTATGCTTATGGTGGCTTCAATATTCCTATCCTTCCCTCATTTAGCGTAGGACTTCTGACCCCATGCATCGCATCTGAAACACATTTTCAGGTTACATGGTTGACCTTCATGGAAAAGCTCGGAGGTATCGTCGCAGTAGCAAACATTCGCGGCGGCAGCGAGTATGGCGAAGATGTGAGCTTTGACCTCACAGACATTTAGAATGCTGACCGTCAGCTCCCATTAATTAGTGGTACAAAGCTGGTCGCCTCCTCCAGAAGCAAAATTGCTTTACTGATTTCCAGGAGGCGGCGAAGTATCTTTTCAAAGAGGGTTACACCACTCCCAAAAAGCTGGCCATTAATGGCGGTTCCAACGGAGGCCTCTTGGTGGCGGCGTGCGTCAATCAGGCCCCCGAGCTGTTCGGGTGCGCCGTCGCCGACGTCGGGGTGATGGACCTCCTCCGCTTCAAGCACTTCACCATCGGCTCGGCGTGGACCAGTGACTACGGCGACCCGGACGCGACCGAGGAGGAGTTCCAGAATGCTTACCGTCTCTCGCCGCTTCACAACGTGCGCCGCCCGGCCGACGGCACGCCGTACCCGGCCATGTTGCTTGTCACGGCCGAAAAGGACGATCGTGTCGTACCCCTGCACTCGCTCAAGCTGATTGCGACCCTTCAGCACACCCTGCCTGACAACCCGAATCCGCTGATGATTCGAGTGGAAACCAAGGCTGGACATGGCGGTACTGAGTCTTATTGGTCATACCCCCCCACCTCCCCTTCATCTGCACTTTCGATGTGACTTGTTCGTGGCTACCTACCCAACCGTAACTGGTTTTCCCCCCTCTGATTAATTGTCTGTCGTCCTTACCTCGTGACAGCTGGCAAGAGCACTCAGCAAATGATCGAGTCGAACGCAGACAAGTTTGCCTTCATTGCCACGGTATAGTTTCTTGAGCGTTTTTGACCACTCGCCTTCTGAATCGGACTAACACTATCAAATACCTCTCCTGCTCCCCTTCACTCCCTCCCCACCTCTCGCTCTTACTCTCGATACTTTCTTTTTGCATTTGTGGGGCGTATACTTATGGGACAGATCCTCGGTGCAGACTGGCGGGACTAGGGCGAGGGGCGGCCTGTAGGGCTGCCGCGTTCTCGCCTCTGAGCGCGCGGACGGGGATTCAGGTGCTGAACCGGCGAGCAATACTCAGGGCAATAACCGCGAGGGGACAAAAACGGAGCAACGAAAATACAAGCCAAAGAATATTCGTGAACGCCCCGCGCCATCTTTTTACTCCCTCGTTCCCCCACCCATCCTTCTCGACCACAGCTGTGGCCTTTTGCCGTTGCGATGGCAGAAAGGTGTGGCAGAGCGCGTTGGGGGTTAAGAATGGTGGAGCCGAGAAATTCGCTTAGGAATGGCAGCTATTACGCCATCGCCATGGCCAGCTCTACGACGCCTGCATCCGCCGTCTCCACCTGGCCGCCGTCAAGGTCACAGCCGGGTTCCCTAAATCTCGGCGGCAGCGACGACGGTACTTGAGAGAAGCCGACTGTCGCAGAGATAGCATCGCCGAGGCGAGCTCTCGAGCAATCGTTGTACAGCTGCTCGTGCTCTCACGCCCCGGCGCACGGCGACGTGTTCGCGGCGGGGCTGGCGGGCGATGCTGAAAGGGCCGGGCCGACGACGGCGACGACTGTGGCGGCGGCGAAGACGGCGGCGGCGGCAAGATGGCGGCGCACTGCGCCGTCGTAGACCTGCTGGAGCGCGACGCGCTGTGCCGTCGCGTACAATATAGATGTCCCTCAGAGCGCACGGGCAAGAGGCAAGTAAGGAGGAAATAGGGGGGGGGGAGAGTGCGCCCGTTGCGGCAACAGCAACGCACACTCGCAAACCCCCTCGAACCACACAGGGAAATAACGAGCCCTGCCTTCGAGGAGGTCACAAGGCGCACTGGGCCTTGATAAACGGTGTGAATCTCTTTCCACACTACCTCAAGAGCCGGCGGCCGCGCGTCGGCTGGCTCTGGTGCTACCGGAGCGGGGCCTCGAGGTGGAGCTGGCTGGTAGGTTGGTTGTACTCTGTGTCTCCGGAAGTGGTTCGCGGCAGCTTAGCGATGCCGTGTGCGAAAGGAGTGCAGTATGAAGGGCCACCGATGCAGTGAGATTCATTAGAGATGATCATTAGAGATGTACTTTAGGACGTTGTATTGTGACTTCCTGACAGGCGATGAAGAGGAAGCCGGTGATGGGGTAGGGTTTGGCCACGCCTTCCATCGGCCAGGGCAGGAAAGCGTAAACAAATAAAACTTTTTGGCACGATTATTTAGTCCCTCTCCCTGTTTTTCGCAATTTCGACGTGCAGAATCAGGTTGTCGTAGCCGAAGCCGTTCAGCGCATTCATGCACCGGTTCGCGTCGTCCTGGCTGTAGAAGCTCACGAACGCGAACCCCTTGCACATGTTCGTTTCCCTGTCCCTGGCGACAAACTGGGAGCGAGAACAGGGGAGGGCGAGAAGCAATTTCAGAGGCAGAAATGCAAGAAAAATATGAACATGAGAACGGCCGGGAAAAACTCACGACGCGGGCAGTGTGACCGAATCTGCCAACAAGGTCCTTGAGGTCCTGCTCGGTAACCTCCTCGGACAGGTTGGTGATGCGCAGGGTGAAAAAGTCGTCGCGGCGCGACGCGGGCATGTCGTCCATCTTGGCTCCTGGACCGCGACCGCGCAGGCTTGGTGGGACATACTTGCTGCCGCCGGCCGCGGCGGCCGACGAGCCAGGCACGGCGGACTCATCGGCGCCGCCCAACGACGCCATCGAGTCGCCGGCTCCGGAGGGGGCGTCGAGGAGTTGGTGGGTGTCCTTGAACGGGCATTTTGAGGTCCAGTGGTCGCCCTTGCAGATACGGCACATGATCTTGGAATTTGCGAGGGCAGCCACTTTTGTGGCGTCGGCGGCCGGCGCCGCGTCGTCCAGGCCCTTGCCGGTAGTCGTGAGCTTGAGAAAGACCTTGTCGCCATACGAGGTTGAGTTGGAGTCCGGGCCGGGTTTCAAGCCGGCCGAGTCGCCAAACTTCCGCAGCTGCCGCCGCCGCGCAATTGAAGGGTTCACCAGCACCTTAACAGTCTTGCTCCGGATCTTCGTAGTGACTTGCTGTATGCGCTGTTAATAAGAGCCAAAAGGTGAAGAACGGGTATGCGCGGCCGGATACCTTGATTGGCTTTCCGTCGTCGTCCCGACGAATCTCAACGACGATACGAATGCCATCCTCTTCAACGGCCGGCAGGGTGGCGGGCGCCTTGGTTGATGGCTTGGAAATCTTAGCGGGGGTCTTAGATGGGGCCGGGACGGCATCCTCTGGAGCAGAATAGGAAATCCATAGTTAGGCAAAGGAGATCAAGATATTCTCCGCGCATGGATTATATGGGTCCGTAGGTAATGTGGAAATTGTGATACTCACCAACCTCGTCGACATCGTCAGACCAACGACTGCAGATCAATTGGGAAGTTGTTAGAAGTTTGACAGTTGGATTTGGAGTGAAGAGCAAAAATAAAGGAATGGGTAAGTAAATCACGATCATGGAGGGAGGGGTCGGGAGGAGGCGAGGAGTCGTACATCTGTGTGGCAGCCTGGGTCATCGCGTGAGGCTTGACAAGGCAAGGCGAAGGTAGAAAGAAAATAGTAATTCCCTCCTTCCTTGCCCCTTCACCCACACCCCGCCCTCCACC